>WBMY01008544.1:0-29663 GCA_013397315.1 Donacobius atricapilla
CCTAGTGCAACAACAAAACGAACCAGCTGTTTAGTGGAACACATCTCACCCTCATTTTGTTAGAATAAAGCTAAAAGAAAGGCATTTGGCCTATTTTGATCCAGAATATGAATCTGTCCGCAACCTGTGATCTGCAGATCAGTTAGGCTGTTCGTGGTCTGCCAACTCTGCACGGTTGACTTTGAGATAGTAGGGATTAAACTGTTGAGGGCTTTTAAAATCAAGCAAAGTAAAACTCCGAACACTAACACTGTTAAGAATAGAACAACAGAAAACAACAGAATTGTTTTAACTATTGAAGTCCACCACCCCGAGAGACCCCAGCCTTTGAACAGTCCACTGAACCAGTCCTCAGATTCTTGCTTTACTTGTCCAACCAGGCTTTTCAGTTCCTTGAGGGTGGTATGGACACTGGGTGTTTTTGATGTTAAATTCAGGCAAGAGAGTCCTTCAAATTCCTGGCACTCATGTCCATGCAGCAGCAGGAGGAAGTCTATGGCTGCATGGTTTTGGAGTGTAGCCTGCCTGGTAATTTCCTCATCCTCTAGGAGGGAGCTGATGGCATTGGATGTCAAGCTTACCTGTTTGACCACCCAGAACTCTAGGCGGCCCAATTCACCTAGAGCTTTGGCTGCTGCTACCCAAGGAAGGAAGAGAGATGCAGCAATTCTTTTTGACTTGGACCAATGAAAAATTTCTGAGTCACAATTTGAGTCCAAATTGTTAACACTTCCCATATGAATTTTGTTGGCCAAATTGTTTTTGAGTCCATTTGCCAATCAAGGTTTGGTTGGATGCCAACAGGGACAATCACCCAATGGTACATGGCCCTCCTAGAAGCCGGGACCGGATGCCTGCCCATGCCCAATCTCAGCAAATTAGGAACAGACCCTTAGGGAGGCTTTTGGGATNCTTGTGGGATGTGAATGGTACAGAGTGTCTGCTGTGACACAGCTTAGAATATTACACCACCTTTTGTCAGTGAACTCTTCTCGATATTGTAGTATATTGTGAACGGCTTTAGTGCTGGATAATGGGCTAAAAATGAGGTGAATGCAGTATGGTGCTGGGGAGGAACCTAACAGCTCTAATTCTTGGGGTTCCTGAGATGCTCTGGGTAACTTTGGTAGCCACTCTTCTATAGGATTCTTAATCATTACAGCCTGCCAATGGTGGATTTTGTTTGGGTGTGTATTGTGTGATTTGGGACTTGGGTTAGGTAAATGAGCCTCAAAACTGGCTGGATGCTCTCCAGCTTGCAGGAGAATCCCTACCAGGCAGGTAGACATAGGGTCTTTTACTGCTGCAGTGGACAGGCATATATTTTCTTGTTGGAGCATCTGTGGCAGGGTCACCCAGATGTTTTGACATGGCTGAGAGACGATCCATGCAGCTGTGAGATGGCTCAGGGCGAACAGGATGACAACCTGGACAGGGCTCATCGAGAGGTTGAGTGTGAGGTATTTTTTTTTTTTTTTTCTAAAATGAAAAACAGACATGTTTAAAGCATATTAAAAGTCGGATCTGCTGGAGTTGACCACATCTTAGGAAGGTTTTGTCCCCTTCTTCTGGCGGCATCTTGTCTTTGAAGCAATGGCTCTTTGCTTCTCGTTGTCTTCTGTTGATGCTAGATTTTTAGGGACGAAAGGTTTTACCCACGTTTGGGGTATCCAACAAAGGCCTGAGGGGGTGGATATGCATGCATAGCCACACCCCCAGGTCACAAGCTCATAGAGACCCTTGATCTCCCAGGTTTCTAGGTCCCTAATTAGAACTGGTGGATGCTTTGACAACTTAAACTGATTCCTGCTGTTAAAGTGATGTACCAGTGCAACACGTGTGTCTCTGTGGGTTTAATTGCTCCTTCCATTTGGCCCTGAAAAAAAGTAGCTGGCCTACCCATTGGATTTGATGATGTCTGATTGTTTGTCAATACAGACTCTCTTGGTGGTAGTCATCAGCACTATCAGTGTGACAGGCTGTCATCCCCCATGTAGGTGTCAGTGTGTCTTACAGCAATCCAGAAAGGCTGCCTTCTGAACCCATTATACTGTTGTGCTCAGTGGGACCAGATTTCACAGCAAGAGCCTTGAAATTATTTAGCAACCTTAATTTATTCAAATTCTCATCTTCACTTTCATCTACTCTAAATTTTAATTCTTAGCTGGAAATCATACTGATAAGTAAATATTAGCAAATTTTACTTTTAACTGAGATGTTCTGATATGATGCTGGATTTCACATCTTTGCTGTGCTCAGTGGAGTCAATAACAAGGAATTATTGCAGAATTTGTAATGATACTTGCAAATCATCTTAGGGTTTTATCTGTAATGGCACTACGAAAAATGAAAGAGCTTGTAACACACTAAGTTTCACTTTATAAGGTCTCAGCTGTTGTGCTGTTTTACACACAGACAGAAGTCAAGTCCAGTTCCCTCTACCCCTTGACTACGAGTTGGTCACTGGACACGAGTTTGTCTCTGCACTCTGTGTGAAATGGTCAGAGGAACACACATGGTGCTCTGGTTTACCTCCTGGGGAAAAACTGAAAATAGCAGGCAGCTGTCCCAGCAGAGCTAAAGACAAAGCCCTATAACTTCCTGGTTATAGACAAATGAAAGTTTACAAATAAACAAAATGAAATGAAATTAGATTAAAATTAAACTACTTTAGGACTCACATGGCTTTTTAGCTCTGGAATTCTGATATCTAGTAAATAGCTATATGTAAATAACATTGGAAATGTTTAAACTTTCTACAACATCAGGGAAGGACCCTACCATTCACAAATATGTTTTTTGTTATATGCTGAACCACTAATTTTGCCTGTGTTCACAAACCCATTTCCTGAAATTCCCTTATTCTAAGCATTATTTTACTAGAATACTGCAGTTACTAGGAAACTGCAGTATTTATTATATTTTGTTTGAGCTAGCTCTACTTTTGTGTCTTTCACATAACTTTTGTACTTGCTGATGCTACTACAATCTAGGGAAATTCTGAACTTTTTTCTTCAAACTGTTTGAAGTTCTGACAATGGGCCTAATCTTACTTATAGTTTAATTGCTATCGCAGTCCTTGCTTACAGGGGAAATTTTACTTTTGGCTAGTCAATAGCCTTGCTCTTTCATAGTTCTTAAATGGCTGTTCTTTTGTGTTGTGTTAGATGTGTGTGGTTCTGATTGGGTAGTATATTTACCAGTAATAGCACATTTATTGTTCCATGAAGCATTTACAATTGTACTTCTTTCAAAAGAAACACTCCTTTTATTTTTCTGAAATCCTTATATTGTCTGACAATTTCCATGCAGTTGATTCTGAATGGCAGGAACAATAGCAGTGTATGCTTCATAATTTTTAGCTGAAACAAAATCATAGTGGCTGAGAAAAGTAATGAAATTCACTCCTTTCATGGTCATCTGTGAATATTCTCAATTTCCCTGTGAGGACATAATGCTTCTCCTGAATATTAATACACATTTGATTCCACCATGCAGTTTTGGATTCAGATTACTGAAGGAAGTTGTTAAACCAGCTATACAAAACACTATAAAAGAGTGCCAGAAGTAAACTTGAGGTAGCAAAAATGTTTCCCTACCTGCTTTTTTCCCCACATTGTTCAAATGTTTGGAGAAAATAATTGATTCCTACTCTTGGGCACCAAGAATTTTGTCAGTCCCTACCCTTTCTGCATCTCTCTCTCTCTCTTCTCACAGGTGCATTACCAATCCTTACGGGATTCTGTGAAGGAAACAGTGCTGCGCCTGAGAATTAACTTAACTGTTTACAAGCTCAATAACTTAACTGTTTACAAGCTCCATAACCATTCTGCATGTTAAACTTAATGAAGATTCAGAAAATACTACAGGGATCACTTGATGGATTATTATGCTAAGTAGTAAACAGCATTTGACATGAATTCAAGCAAAAAACAAGGGTAGAACTTTCTCTTTTCCCATTACAGCTGCAAACTTGCTGAGACAACCCTAATCACCTCCACAGATTACGATTTCCTTACCAGAGCTGTCCCCAGAATGCATCTACTCTCCAGGAAGATTGTCTACCAAGTCAGTCTACCAGCCTTTGCTGGTGACATACCCATGCAGCACAGCTACTATGATTGCAGCGCTCCAAAGAATCCATACTGTCAGTCTTTTCACACAGTAGTTTTTTTTGTGAGTTTTGTTTTGTTTTGTCGTTTTCTTGTTTCTTTAATTAAATAATTTTAAAATTAATTTCAATTTTTTTTTACTTACTTACTTCTTAGAGCCTTGTTCCTTTGAGCTTTTAATGTCCACTGTACAGTTATGACCTGCTGTGCACTGAGTAGAGTGTGACAGTATCTGCTGATGTAATACAGCTTTTCTACCACTATAATAGCCATTCCAGAGCTTGGTTTATACATATTTTCCTGTTGATTTGTCATAATGACTACATTCTCATAGAGACGAATTGTCATGGCAAGGAAATTCTTTCTCAGTGGGAATTTTGAAAACAAGGAATGGAAGAAAATTTGAGTCCATGTGAAGGATATGGGAAAACATTGAGAGTTGCAAAATCTTCATGCTTTTATATCCAATATTTTAGAAAAGTGCTTTAAAAGACAAAAGTTTTCTTGAATGTGGAATCTAAAGTACTTTTTTCCTTTGCTCATTTTCTTTTGTTTGGTTCACAGAGATGGTCTTGAAACTTCTGTCTCTTGAACTGCTAAAAATTCAAACTGAGAATTCTGGCCAACATGTTAAAAAGAGATTCCTTCACATTCTTGTCTAATATGTTTGAAATTTCTCATGATGCCTGTTGCTAATAAAGTGTATTTTTCTCATCTAAAAATAACAAAAGTACAACACCAGCTATAAAATCTATATATAATCTATATAGACTTTTTTATTATACATTTGCATATTAAAAAAGTCCAAATTCACCAAATCACAAACTTTTGTTTTTTCTGTGTATTATCTTTAAAATTTAAGTACATAATCAAATTTTTACCTTCATCTTTGGCAGAATGTTCAGCAGTTCTGATTGAATTAATTTCAAACAAAATACAGTTAAATGTTATAGTTTTTGATGACTTCTAGAATATAAATTTTAGGTCATAAAGCATTATAGGTATGACAAAATAATATTTTGAGGCTGAAGCTTTTTTTAGGAATGAACAGCTTCTCTTGATCTCTCTTTAGGTTTGAAACAATGTTATGAATTTTTGTCAATACTGGTGCACTTGCTTTTGTTTATCTTATTTGACATGAGAATGATAGTTCTATATTCCAATACAGTTAATTCGTACTGTCACCACTCTGAAATGAGAACCAGTCTCACTTTTTGATCTAAGACTGTCTTTCTGTAGCATTTATCACAAAACCACTTTTTTCTTGTGTGCTATTTCCACCTTTTCTCCCACACAAACTAATGTGTATATTACATGGTTGTCTATTCTTAAATATTATTAATAGCTGGTTATCAACAGCTAAAAGCTGCATGCTGAGCCATAAATAAAAGTCTGGTGCTTTATTATTGCTGCAAAGAAATAAGCAGCTGGAAGTGATAAACTAAATGCTTTTGGAGAAAAATAACTGCTTACTAGTTCAGTATATATTGCTACAAGATGTTCTGCATAGCTGTATTTATTTGAAGACAAATGCCCTATTCTGAGAAGCTCCAGGATTCTGTAGATACAAATGATCTCTCTATCTGGAGAGTTATTTCTAGCTGCTACTTCATATTATTTTCTAGTAAACTGTTTTGTGGCCGCTAAGACTGGTTTGTCCTTGGATGCCAGTGATTTTAGGGTAAAATCTCTCCTTATTACTTTGGTTGACAGAATGAAGTCTGACACTTCGTAGAAGTGTGATATTTCCTCTGAGAAAAAGAGTGAAGTAATGCAAGAGATGGAAAAGGGCTAAAGCTTATATCCTATCTCCCTTTCTGGCAGGAAAAACTAACACTCTGGGCAAGTGTAAGGTAAAAAAGAAGGCCTCAGCTCTGTTCCATCCAGAACTCTGAAATAATCTATTTCCTTTTTCCAGGCAAAAGGAGGAAAGATGTGCCCTTCTTGGAGCTACCAGACTCATTTGTAGGCATTTTATTTTTCTACTAATAAAAGAGTCTAACCTAGTGTTAATTTTTTAGTTAGTTCTCAAGTAGATATTTATTGTTGTTTTGTGATTGTATATTAGTGTCATAATAAGAGGGCAGGACAAAGAGGCCTCCTTGCACTTCTGTGGCTGCTGCTCAAGATTATGATGCCCAACAAATTAAATGTGGGGCATGAGAAATGCCCCTTTAGAGGGTGTTTCTCTAAACCTGAGAAACTATACAGAATTTGCTCTTACTTCCAAATATGCCTTCAGAGGTTAAATCTACCCTCTGTTTTTTCCTAGAAACACAATTTCTTTGTTAGCAACATTTCTACTTCTTCAATTATTCGATGTTTCTTCACTGGAGTCCTAATCATAGACTCATTAAATGTTTAAATTTCTACAAACAGGGGTACCTTTCACTACACCAGATTCCTCAAAGCCCCATCCAACCTTGTCTTGACTTCCAAAGATGGGGTGTCCACAACATCTCTGAGCAATGACAGCTCTACTGTTCTCTGTTCAGGGTGGCTTGCGGCTTGAGATCAGTGGATTGCTTTGCGTGGAAGCAAACAATAGTGATCTTTGGCTGTCGGGTGGTATTTTGGCTCCAGTAAACATTACCTTTCAAGCATATTTCACACTTCAATTCTTAGAAGAATTGTCTGCTTAGGTGAAAACTCAGAAAGCTAAGAGACCAACATTTATATTGGATTTTCACAGTTGGGTATTTAAATGAATACAGAAAAATGTTTTAATAAAGGGTTTGTGTGATTTATTTTCTTAAGTTTCTAGGAATCCCTAAGCTTCAAGTTCAGATCAGATGTTACCCCATAAGGCAGATCAAAAAGATATTCTATTAACCTTTATTTGAATTTTAAATTATTTTTTTTAAACAAATTTCTTCAGTGTTCCTGACCCTCCAAAAAGATGCTGTTATTTCAGTCCAATCTTGTTTAACACACACCAATTTTCACTGCACCCCTAACAGTCCTTTCCATGAGCCATGGCCAGCACCCCACATCAGCGCCCCTTGTCATGTTTGGCACAATCTGCTCTGCTCTCTCATGTTCCCCTGTGCCAGTAACAGGCCATCAGGTTTATACTGAGTTTGCACTACCTTGGGACTGAACCAACACCAATTTTCTAATTGACTAATTCTAATTTTCGAATTGGCTAACTTCTTTCACTGTTTCCTGTCTTCGTATGGTGCTGCCATGGTTTTGTAGAGCAATACTGAGAGGTACAGATCTGGTGCAATAGTGGAGCCCTTCAAGCAGGGACAGAGGATACTGCAAAGGAAGCATACATGTGGGATGGTAGGGGTGGCACTGGGGTCCACAGAGATGTGAAAAAAGGACAAATGGTCAGCTTAAAGAGACGAAAATCTGGACAAAATTGATTTGCTGATTTTTTTGTTCTTTGGGAGAACATCGTAATAGTATTGGAACATGACATATGTGAAAGGCACTCTATATACTAAATTTAGATGTGACATGGATCTGCAGGTCAGTGAGGAGAAAGCAAGGTGTGAAAGCATAAAGCATCGTAGTAAAGACAGAAAGGAATCCAAGCAGTTCACAGAGGGTGGAAGAAATCACCAACATGAATGTGACATTCCTCCCAGCGTAAGACCCTAGGCACCAACAACTCACCATAAACCCAATGTCAAAATGAGAAATAAGCCACCAACTGTCTCAACTTATTGATGGGAGCCTGACATTTGTCGTAAGTTCTTGTCACGCTGAACAAAGACATGTCAGGAACTCTTACGTTTCATTTTACAGTTACCTTAACTCTGGAAACAAGCCTGCTGCTTAGACTCAATAGGTGTTGGCTAACAACTCTTTAAGTTCTGTCAATACAGTGCCACAAGAGTGTTGGATCCTACCCAAACTTATAAGAAGTCAAAACTAAGACACAAACCCATTATCAAACAACTTTGTTTGCTATTAATTGGTAATGAGTGCTACCCTACTTGTATTATTTTTCTCACCAGCCAAAAAAAAAAAAAAAAATTCTTTCAATATTCTTTAGCCGGAGATATTTTTAAAGGTTTAAAAGAAATGTGTTTTTCAGTTGTTAACCCAATCTACATTAAAATGACAATCTCTAAACTACAATCTCTGCATTAATACTGTCAGGAGTACCTAGAATAGACCAGAATATTACTAATAATAAAAAAATTTTGCTTTTTCTCTAAGCATCCTAATAAAGCTGATGTGACTATGATTGAAAAATGGCAAGGACTTTACAGGTTTTTTTTCAAAAGCAAAAGAAAGTGAAATCTTTATAAATTGTGTAGGAAAAAAAAAGCCTCAAATAAAACTAAAGCCATAGTAACGGATTAATTCTGATGGAATGCTAAAAATAAATTAAAAGCAAAAAAGGAAAAGGACTGTAAAATTTAGACAAAAGGGAATGAAAAATTCTCTGTGTGCTCCATCCAGCCCAAACAGCTTCCCTGAATGCCTACAGAATCTGTTGATTTTGAGATTCCTTCTGGGTTTAAAGTCAAGACAGCTATACAATAATAAAAGTCAGATTCGATAGACTTTTGCTCAGGAAATTTAGGGAGGGTTCTTGGTTTTGGGGCTATAGATTTTAATTACACCCAAGGTCAGTAATACTAATAAAAATTCTCCCTGTAATTAAGAAGAACAGTTGGAATGTACCTTGTTGACCCTTATCATTTTTTGTTTCCCAGGGAGAGTAAGTACAGATGGTATAAAACACCTAACACAGTAAAAGGGTATGCAGTTTAGCAATCTCTCTTCGTCCCTGGAACAGTCATGTCATCATGTTTTATCTTAATGTTAAAAAACATTCAGCTATAATCTCCACCTTCTCTCTTTCTCCATGCTGAAATTAATATTCACTAGCAAGGTAGCTGTACCTCCTGATGCTGAAGGAAAGTTCATAAAGATATGAAATCATAAATGAAATCATTTGCAATATAGAATGAATACCAATCTTGATACGTGATCTAATGTTTCTCTAAAATGAGGATAATATGAGGTTGGAAGATTCAGGTCACATCTGACCTTGTTAACAAAAAAATTCTTGAAATTAAAAAAAAAAGCAAACACATGTTGCGATAATTATGTACCTAAATGATGACCCACCATAACAATGAGCTCAGATAAATGTTTTCACAGTGTTTCAACAGCATTCAGTACTTTCTATTTCTAATTGCACAACCTCTTTCCCATATGAGAATCTAACACAAAGCAGTTACATGAGTTGTCAACAACAAAATCAGGGATAAAATTTTTGTTGCTAATACCCTAAGCAAATGCAAAAAGGTGTGAGAGTTAACCAGGTTAATAACAGCGGGTTAATACAGTAGTTCAAATTTTTGGTATTAATGCCATTAGTGGAGCACTAATTGTTTCCAAAAGGCATTGAACATGCAAATCATAAAAGACCTGCTGCTTGTATTGCTACACAGAACTAATCACTCATACTGACACTTAGCAAGAAAAAAATCAAAAACAAGAAAAAAAAACACAGAGCACAACAAAACCATGCAAAGCATTAACAAGACCAACCCAAACAAAAATCAACCAACCAAACAAACCACACCAGAGTTGGGATTTTCTATTTTAATGAAATAGTAATACACCGATGTAGAGAATATTGTGAGCTGTATGGCCTTATTAAAAAAAAAAAAAAAATCTTCTTACTGATGGTTTAAGTAAAGTAATTAGTACTTAAGGGTGCAATATTTAAAATATGGCAGCATGTTGACAGAAAATATTGGGTTTGGAAGATTTCATACCACTAAGAAATGGATGCTCAGGAAATGCTGAAATCAAAAGGAGTGAAATGTATTTGTTTGGCAAGCCAACATCTCTCTCTCCAGTGAAAGGTAATACATGAGTTTCCAGAATGCAATATAATATAAAATAAGGGGTTAAGGAATTTATAATTAAAAACAACATGTGCTTATAAACATAAAAAACACCTTTCAAACCAAAAGCAGTGAGATGAAAACTATAAAGGGGAAGAAACTGCTGAGCAATCACTAGAATTTTTATCAAGGTTCACTTCTGCAGATATCATGAACATTCTTCTTCATAACAACAAGTTAATAGAAAAGTTTCATAACCTTTCAAGTAGCTATGTACAAATATGATAATGTGGTGTCTTTAAAGTCCAGTGGGATAAGAGCTTGTATTGCAGTCCTTCAGTACATATTGTGAACACCATTTCTTAGTCTTCAAGAGTTCCTTAAAAATTGTTTTCTTCCTAACATCCATATACATTGAGTTTGCGACATAGTCATGAGCCTTTCAGAAGCATCATCTCAGAAGGCTGAACAATAAGCAATTTCAGGTCAATTTACTGACTGGAGATCGGCCTGAAAACAGGGAGAGAGCTGCTCTGACGAATCATTCATATTTGCACATTTTCTTCCATTCCTCTTACTCCACTGAAGTTCTGCCTGACAAGCTTCAGAGTGCAAGTGTCAAATAAGCTTCAACCATACAACTATAGAATCTGCCTTACACATTTCTTTAGACAGCATCTTCATTAATCATATTACTATGATTTATCTCTGGTCCATTGTGTTTTGGCGTCTATAACCATATCCCCCCAAAAAAATCTCTATTAAAAATACAGAAAAGATGTAGTTTGGGATTTTTTTTTCTGGTTTGTGAATACAAAAGATACCTAGGTTTTACCTGATTACTAAAAAAGTAATACAGATTCTCACCCCACTGTTAAGCCCTTTCAGTTTCTTATCAGGAATAGACAATAAAGTCTTTATTGGCCAGGTAGCTATGAGCCAGGAGAAGAGTCAGTCTCCATTGCTCTCAGGAGAAGGTCTGTGGTATAAGTAACTTGAAAGCAACCACCTAATCCAATGGTACCCACATGCTCCCATATTTTACTTTATTTTTTTCCCATTTCAAATTTTGTACCTTTCCACACTGGTGCTTTTTAGTCTTCATTCTTTCAGTTACTCGTGCTCTTTCATCTTTATGGTTCTACCTCTGTCTGTAACTCTATAGTCATAAGTTATAAGGCTCTTCTCTGCAGGTTTTCTCACAGCTGTTTCCCACAATCTATGAGTCTCTGTGGCATCTTGAGCCAAAGGCACATAATCATACCACATCAGAGCTGTGCTGTTGATCTTCAGAGCACGAACAGCTGAGCCCTGAGGGGAAAGTGAGAAAGAAAGAGTGTTACAGTCATAGATGGTGAGATGAGTCCTTCTCAACCCCAAATATCAAAAAATTAGACATCAAAGTCTGAGTGAACTGTCCTAGCATGCCCTTATAGTCAGTGGACTTAAATACCTGTTGTAAGAAGGTGAGTCATTCACACAAATAGCATCTAAAATAAATCAAATGACTCAGCTCTGTGTGTACCCGCTTTTCCCAGCTGACTGACAGGAAGTGTTGAGTGATTAGCTTAAATTTAGGTATCTCCCTTTTAAATAACTGAAATAAAGTATTGTTTGATGGAAATGACTTAAAGAGGCCCACCCCAGCTGTAAGCAGATTGCTGTTCTCTTGCATAACCCAGTGCTTCATTCACAGTGCCTCAACTGAGCAAGAGTCATTGTGAGATATTTTTAGTTTATGATATGGTTCAAACATAAGGATAACATTTTGCTTCAAGTTCATTTATCTATTAAAACACTAATGGAAAGCATAAGGAAAATTGTATAGTATGTGTCAGAAGCCGCTTCATCTCTCTTCATTTTTAAAATCACAGTTATGCTACATTTCTATGGAGTAAAATCCTAGGTATGAAAGCATCAGAGAAGAAATAATGATGGATTGACTTTGAAATTCCAGGTTAGATTAATGCTATTGTAATTAGAAAGAAAATAAAAACAAATCAATGAATTCCAATATATCACAAAAAGCTTATATTTTCTCATCACCTACAGCCCTTATTACATGAGAACATGCCAGTGTTTTAGTAGCTATGAAAAAGGAATAATGAAAAATATTTAGCTATTTATTTAATTTTGTAGCAATAATGTTTGACATTGTGGAAATAGATTTTCTCACTCAATATAAACATCAACAACAAATACTCAAAAGAAATAAATGTAGAAAGTACTCTTAGTCCATTCGTGTTGTTTTCTTGTGTCCTAGAAGCTAGTTCTGTGTCAAAGTCTTTGTTGGAAATTCTTTGTCATTTTGTCTTAGATCCAGTATCACATAAAAATGTACAAGCCAGGCTAGTTTTACTTTCCTCTTCATTAAAAAACTCATAGTATTTTGTCTATTTCAGGTTTGTTTGTGGAAATATAAGAAGCATTACTCTCTCAGCATAGATTCATCTTTGCATCAGATATTCATGTGATAATATTTCTTTATTAAACCATTGATGGAATTATTTTGATAGTGGTCTTGGACATGAACATTTTGGAAATTTAAATCTAATGTGACAGGATGCATGAAACTGGCATAAAATAGTTATCTAGGTTTACATTTGCAACACACAGGTATTCTGCTGTACTGCAATGACAGATCCTCTGCAGATTTCCTCTGTTGTGCAGTGCTGCTAAAAACTCCACAGCCACTGCTGTAATGTCCCATAGCAAATACTCATTATGAGGACTTAAGAATGCTGTGCCCATAAGAGTCACCACAACAGAACTTGTGATGAAAGCAGATGGCAACAAAAGAAAGATGTTGATTCCAGGCCTGGTGAGGCAAATCTGGGGAACCTATCCAGAAAAAAATTCACCCAGTGGCAAACTGGGAGAAAGGAAGAAATTGTTTACACATGTACTATCCAAAGTTATGGGAGTGGCATCTATGCCTCATGGGTGCCCAGGACTTGGACTGCATAAAAGTGGTACGTCCAGAAAAACAACTCAAGGACCCACTAAGTCCGGGGTGAAGAAGGACCAGCTGGACACTGCAGGAATTTATTTTGTTTAATGTCCCTCTCCTGTGTCCCTCCCCCTCTCTCTTCCTATTTCTTTCTATCTCTCTACCTCACATTTACTCTTAAATAAAATCTGTTCTACTGACTTTGGCTTATAATATCATTTGCACCTTAATTTGAGCAGAGGCATCACTTATAATTGGGTCATAACACTCATGCAACAATTTGCTAATCCAGGTCCTGTGTTTCAGCATAGCATTTGTCCTTCAGTATGTGATATGATAAATTTTTCTCAGCACATGTAAACAGAACTTGTTAGAGATAGCAATTTTTATTTCTGTTTCTGTGTTTGACTGAATACTACATACCAGTGTTGACTTCTGCAGCTTGATTACCTGTTCTATATATACAAATAAAGCAATTTTCTTATTTTAAAATCACACTTATGGAACAAGCATAATGGGGTAATAATGATATAAAAATCATCCCTACCACATTTATACCACAGTTGTGTTGCTTCATACGTGGATGAATATTTACAATATCATGGTAAAAAAAGGAAAAATATTGTAAGCCATTTGATGAGATTTGTTTAATTTCATGTTCAATTTATATATTTCAGTATGATTTTCTTATTGTAATTCTGTTAGCTACTTAAATGTGAAATATTTGAATATCTATATATCTATATATCTATATATCCCTTTGAAGGTGAAAGCTCAGGTCTGTTTCTTTTCTTCCTCCAGGGGAAAACGAATCTGGTTAGCTCCGCAAGCACATTCATTAGGTTTAAATTTATTTTCAAAAGCTAAAATGTATCAGATTTTCCTGGTGTGTTTAAGTGATCCTTCAATTTGAATTGTACTTTAAAATATTTGAGTTCTCTGTATGTGCATTTAGGTTGGTAGTATTTATTCAAATATTTTGCTTGCAAATTTCTATTCAATAATGGTTAGATGTGTCTTGTCATAAGCTTTTATACATATATGCCTTTATTTCTTTTGTATGCTTTTCATATGCATAGCATAATATAATTTCTTTGATTCCACATGGTACAAAAAGGTTTCAAACTGCAAAGGGAAACCAGAAAGACATATGCATACAAAACGGAGGGCCTAAGAAGCTCTTAAGTGGACCTGAGGCTTTATGCTGTCTTAAATTGCTGTGTATTTGCCATTGTAAAGTTTACAGAGAACTTCACTGTGGATAGCTGGAATAGCAGGTGTGTATCAAAAATTTATTCTAGTCCTAAAGATATTACCAGTGGAATTGGGGTAATCATTTCAAGTAGAAAATTCTGTTAGAATCTAAGGATTTAAAAATAGACTGGTCTTTGAAGTACATCTCTATTCTGTTTTCAAAACATGTGACTATTGATATATAAATCAAAATGAGTTTGCACAGAAAGTGATGAAGAGAGGGGGAAGGTAGAGAGATGGGAAAGGACACCATGTCTATAAGAACCATTTTTATACTTAATCTTAAATTTTAACCTGTTAATTGATTAATTCTGTAGCCAAAACAAGACCTGAGGTAGCTGTCTTGCTTTTCATTCTTGCAAGAATTCAGACTGGGGCAAAGCAATAAACCCCCTTTAACTGAAAATAAAATATTTTAAAAGCTTATGTATAAGTAATTACAGTTCTCAGTGAAGTAGTTTCCAACACTGCTACAACTATCCATAAAGATTCCTTTGCCCTTATATATGAAGAACTAGTAGAGCTCTGTTAAAAGGTGTAGTGGTTATCACACTCGCCGAATTTTCATTTTAGTGGAATAGGATTAAAAGAAAAGCAAAACAGGTTCAATTTAAAAATAGAAGCAGTTAAATTTATTAACATACACTAAAGGTAAACAAACAAAAACCAACCACAAAACCCTCTCATAAACAACCCCCCTCCTCCCTAGCAACAATCTACTTTTCCACGAAAAACAATGCAAAGAGACAAAACATCAGAACTCTTAAGTCAGTAGCACTTAATAAATTAGTCTCTCATTCAGTCTTTTGAGAGAGACAAGTCCCTCCTGATTCTTCTGGTAACTTTCCACAAGAGACACAGTCTGTTTGTGGCTTCCAGCTCCACTAACGCAGCCCGCCCGACACTGCATCTGTGAGCTTTTCCAAATGCAGCCTTTCATATGGCCACGTAAGGGCTGTGGATTTAAAACACGGGGTTTCACCTTTTAAAGGTGCACAGCTTCACAATAAAGGACTTCTTATTCTTTACTGGTGACGAGGTTCCAAGACATCTCAATAGGATCACTGCATCAATTTCTACTTCAACATCCATTTCAGAAAACTTCAAATATTATAGTTTCTAACTCAAATGTCCACTCAGTAAAAATCAGACACCCTTACTTGAATCTGGAAAAGCATCTCCCCAGTTTTTTTAATCCAGCAAATTAAAAGGAAGAATTATAGTCTGTTACCATGAATTAAGGAGATTTAAAGCCCAAAACTAAGGCAACTTGTCATCTTTCCCACTCAAGAAGTCATTCTTTCTTTACTGACTTTGATATCTTCATATAATTCCTTTGCATACCTCCGATTTAGCCTTTCTTCTCTCTTTGAGGAGGGGTAGAGTTTGAAACAGTCTCAGTCGGTGTTAAGAAAGAGTTAATGTTCAGGAACTTGCTCGGGCTTGCACACGACACGTGGCTTCAGCCCTGAGCCGCGGCAACTCCGAAAGCGGCAGATCTGCGTGCTGTAGAAAAAGCTCAGAAACAGGAGTCCAGGTCTTCTGTCCTTTTCCACCCCTTGGTCTTATGGGGTGCATTTTTAACTCAGCCTGGGCTCGGTGCTGCTCTCCGAGGACCCGGGGGCTGGGGGAGGGTGCTGGGGCCATCTCTTTCGGCGGCATTTTTTCGCTCTCCTTCTCTAGCTGCCGGGAGCTACCGAGGCTCAGAGACCCAGCCCAGCCCGGCTCGGCTCAGCTCCCTCAGGGCCGGCCTCGGCACGGCCGCCCTGGCCCAGCCTGACTCCCGGGGCCAGCCGGGCCCTGGGCCCGGGCCCCTCCCGGCCCGGCTGCGATGTTACCTCATGGCTGGGTCCGTGGAAAGAGGGCGGGTCTCCCAAGATTCCTGTTTTTAAGCGGTGTCCCAAGGGGTGTACACTTTTTACCTGATTGGCCAGCTTAGCTGTTAGCTCCAAAACGGATCAACAATTGGTTTTTCCTACTATTTATGCTAAACCAATACAAAAGGAAACAGAGAAAGGGAAAAAGTAATCACGATATCCAACCAGCTGCTCTTTCCTTTCCTCATCGAGAGAAATGCTTTTCTCTCTGATACTACCATGGATGAATACAGAGGCCAGGAACTTGAGGAACTTCAAAAGTGTCAATATGCTACCGAGTTAACTACATCAGAGCCCAGATGCTTTGTTAGAATATTCAGCAATTGTAATATAAATTATCTGAGAGAAATTCTGCTCAGTGCTGAGTGAAAAAAGTTTGGCAAAATTATAATATATGACATATTTGGATACATATATATATATTTTTCTTTGAAAGTAAATGGGAAGAGCATTAAGCATAGAGCTAAAGTAGTATGAAGGACAAACACAATGTTAACATCTACCTAATAATCTTCTCTACCAGTAGAAATGCAGAGAAGGATTCCTGGTTAAATTAACCCCAACCTTTTAAGAAAAGATTCTATTTCTCATTTAATTTTGCTGTTATACTTGTTTATAGAAAGAATGTATACATGTATATACATGCATGTATACGTCATGCTCGCATATATTGTCACCAAGGTCCACTTGATATGTAAATATTTGGACTGACTAAAAACACTTACAGAGAAATTTATTTTAGGTTTTAAGATTGTTTTCTTAGTGTGGCATGAGTTCCATATTCTAGGAAGAATATATATATATATATNTACTGCATATTTTAATTATATTAATCTCAGAGCAATTCATCTCACTAGAAAGAAAAAAAAGCAATGCACCAAAGCAATGACTGTTCTTTCTGTACAGTGATGAGTGTTAAAAATGCTGTAAGTTCTGTAATGAACCTGGTTCAATTAATATTGCCACTTCCATTAAAATGAGAGGCAGGAGTTATGAGTACACTAAATATTAGAAATCTGATTCAGAGGCTCTGAATCTTCCTTACAACTGCTCAAAATCAGCTCAATAGATTCTGTCCAAAACTAATTAGCTGCCTGTTGTACCTTAAATTTAAAACCTTTGAACACTTTTATAAATATGAGGTCTTTCAGAATGAGACAAGAGAGAGATTAAAGGCTAACCATATATCAGAGAAATTATATCGTTGAAACAGATCCAAACAATTTATTTTAAGTGCTTTTTATAAATCAACATGTATTCTACTGAAAGGAAATGTTATGTAAATGAAACAATGACTCCTGATTCCTGTTCCCCATGGACATTAACCTAGACCATTCCCTTTATCATCTCTGGCCTTACAAAGCTATGGCTTTGTGGGATTTCTCCTGAAATTCTCTAAGATTTTGACATCATTTCCCTCTTTAGCAGGGTTTTGTGGTCTGAATAGTTGGAGGTGGTCATCATTGCCATTGCCAAGAGAAACAAGTATCAACCAATTGAGTAAGGCTATTTTCTCCAGTGACAGATCTTACAATCTCTGTCAGTAGAGGGCAATGGAATTTGATAGGGATGCTGTTGCAAAGCAGACTATTGTCAGATCTTGGCAACTCTTAAAAAGATCCTGAATAGCTCATAAAAAGGTCTTAACATGCAACAGAAAATGTGAAACACCTGCAGTTTCCTCTGCTGATAATTAACATTTCATATTAAAAAAAAAAGACAGATGCAGAGATAGTTCTCAGTATGCAAATTGTGCAGATCAAAGTTTAAGAAACCTGGTTCTGTCATACTTCACACCAAGACTCTCCTGAATATTTTACTTTCTTCAGTCTTTATTCCTTTGCATCTTATCATATAATGATATCGTAACAAAAAAAAAAAAAAAAAACTCCTTGAGCTAATTAATTGTTAAAAAGTACATAACATCTATTTTTTTAGTTACAACAAAAAATTGTTTAGGAGTTTGAATCTTTTCATTCATTCACAATATAAACTAGAAAAAAAAATAAGCCTTATGTTAGAATTAAGATATTCAAATCAAGTGATTGTTCATTCCAAGTGATAGCAAAGGTTTACTGGGATTGTATTAGTCTTGTTTGAACGTCTACCTGAATGATTTTTTCTACCATTACTGAATATTTGCAGCTTCTCTAAATAAAATGTAATATTTCTCAACATTACTTCATTTACACTCAAAATGTTGATTTCAAACACTAGACATTGATTTATGACTCTGTTCTTGTCTTCCTTACCCTCAGCCCCGTGTTTCTGAATTATCCTTCTGTTTGATTTTCATGTCCTTGTTGGGACTTGGACTTGATGATCCTTGTAAGTTCCTTCCAACTCAGAATATTCTTTGAATCTCTGACTCTGTAAATTAAATTTATTTAAAATTGCCTTAAAAGTGTGCCATAGATTTTTCACTCATTTATGGTGCTTTAGTACTGCATGTATTTTAAACTGCATACCTTCTAGTGTAAATATTTATCTACTTGATATCTCTGCTCATGGATTTATAAATAGCTAACTAAAAAATAACCATATATGCTATCATAGTGATTATGCATTTCTTAAAGGTTCAGAACACAGAGTTGTTATCATCATAAATAGGTTATATACTATTATATATGTTTTGTATATGGCTGAATAGTCTAGCTTTTTACTGAGAAAGTAAAACATGAAAATTCAGTTTCATGTAAAAAGTAAGGAAGGAACAAAAACTGTAGGTAATAGAGCAGGAAAAAATTTCCTTATCCATATTGTCTTTTAACCTAATCGCAGGGCTTTTAATCTTTCTTGAAAGTTTATAAGAGCATCCATTGTCATACACAATGTATAAAAATCTGGAAAAAAAATGCTCTGAACATCAATGTACAATGGTAAAACACAACAATATCTTGAAAACTATGGAACAGATATAATTGATTGTGTCTGCATACCTCTTAGGTAGAGATGCAATATGTTTGTTAATGAGCCGACAATAAACTTATAAAGGCAGAAATGAAAAATCCTGAATATACAACCACATATTTCATAATTCAAATTTTTTTTTTCTACATTATTTTAACATGTATTATTTTCTACACTGAGGATCTTGAACTACAACAGTACTTGTGAGTACTACTTTTTTCTAATTTATCTGAAAATAATTATAGGCATAGATGAAGCAGGTAAAAAAGATTTATGGGGACAAAAAAAAACTTTGATTAAAATCTTAAAAATTATTTACAGGGTTTGTTTAAAGTCTATATTTAATTTTAGTCTCTAAGTTTGGGAACATTTTAAAAAGTCCTAAAAGGTTTGTTTTATTATTTTAAAAGTAAATGGATTTGATTAAATTAAACTTCATATAGAATGTTTGCTATTTGTATTATAAAGATTAGTATACGTATTAGTGAGTATGCCCAATATAAAAATCCAGTAAAAGAATCTGTTGATCAAAAATTTCAAGCTGTTTTTACCTGAGCATCAATTTTCTGGTAGGTTACCAGCAAATACTTCAGCCTTCTGAAAGATTAAGATTTAGTGATTAGTTTATTTCTTGAGAGAAACTTAATGCAACAATAGCTTCACATTTGGAACAGGAACTTGAGAGCAGAAAGGCACTTGACATCTGGGTCAGGACTTCAGCCATTAGAGCTTCATACAAAAATCCACATTTATGCTTCCACTGGAAAAAAAAGTCTATATTTCTTCATTCCATTTTCTCAAATATCTCCCTGAATCATTATTTTCTCAGGAAAGTATTTCTTTCTCTGCTTTTATTTTAAGCATATCTTTTTATTATCAGAGTTCACTCACTTACTCAAAGCACAGAAATGACACACTTTAATACATTATTCTTAAATAGCAGTAAATATGGTTATTTAAATGATCTAACAGATACTTTAAAAGCTAATGGAAATAGTATACAATTAATTTAACTAATGTGTTAGAGAAAATGGTAATATATATGTGAGAAAAAAATGTTAAATTTACTAAATTTTTCACTGTAAAATATTGTGACTTTTCTTTAAAAAGGAATATTTTTCTTTTTTAAAGATACTGAAATATGTTCTTCATTAAAGTTCTTAGCTAAGTGTGGACGGATGTCGAAAATTTTGACAGTGGAAAATCACCCATACTAGCTAAAGAGGCAGTATTGTGAAAATTTGCTTGCAGTCTTAAATATTCATCCGGCAAGATTTGAAACTACTAAATATACCTTGAACTTGGAAATGTGGACTTCCTATAAATATTGAACTGATTATCATATAGTGCATATTTACATATGACTGAGAATAATCTCTCAATATTTTCTTCAGAGGGTTATTGCCATAGAAATTAGGAGAGTCACCTATTCAAGCTAACAGCTAGTTAGTCATTCACCTATGAATTAGAAATTATGTGCAACAGTCCATAAATCCATTTTTATGCACTTATGCCATGCCTTCATTCTGAAGAGAGAAGTTGGTCAATTTGACATTGAAATGCAGGCTAACACAAGCTCCAGTGTCATGTGCAATTAATAATTTACAGTTCCACTTCAAATAGCAGAAAATCAGTCAATTTAGCATTTGAATTAGGCCTTGGTGTATATAAATACATTTTTCTACTCTTAAACTAATGTTCCTATTTTTTATTTTGTCATTCAATATCAAATATTTATGCATGCGCTGGGCAGGAGCATTCAAGAGCGTGTTGCAAGCTATGAAATTAGTTTAACTGGTGATTTTAAAGCCTTGCTTGTTCATCATGCTACATCCATGAGAATTTTTACTACAAGGGGAATGAAAAGCAAGAAAAAGGAAAAGATCAAGTCATGCTAAATGCTGGAAGCTCAGAAACTAACCAAGTCTTTTAAAATACTCCATGGAAGAGGCAGCTGAAAGTTCAAAAACCTTCACTTACCTGTATGCAGATGTACAGCTGTTATGAAGCTATACAGTCTGAACTCACAGTTCTAATTTTTCTTTTATTTGTAGCATTTCAAAGAATCATAGAATCACAGGATCATAGAATGGCTATGGTTGGAAGAAACCATAAAATTTATCTTGTTCCAACCCTCCTGCACAGGCAGGGACTCCTTCCACTAGAACCTGGTTTCTCAGCCCCCCCCATCCAACCTGGCTTTCAACACTTCAAGGGATGGTGCATCCATGGCTACTCTGGGCAACAGGTTCTGATGCCTCATCACTTTCGCAGTAAAGAATTTCTTCCTAACATCTGATCTAAATCTATTTTTATTTAAAAGCATTCCCTCTTTTCCTAACACAGATTGTGTAAATTCATTTCATAGAATCATAGAAGAACCCCAAGAACCCCACCATCCCAAGAACCCTACCATCTGTCTGAGAACACTGCCTACATGCTTCTTGAACTCTCTCAGGCTGGTGCTGTGACCACTGCCCTGGGGAGCCTGTTCCAGTGCCCAAACAATTGCTGGGTAAAGAATCTTTTTCTAATATCCAGGCTAAAACTCCTTTGATACAACTTCAGGTCATTCATTCAAGTTCTGTCACTGGTCACCACAAAGAAGAGCCTGATCCTCCTCTTCCCCTCATGAGGATGTTGAAGACCACGAGGAGTTCTCTCTCCCCTCAGTCTCCTCTTCTCCAGGCTGAACAGACCAAGCAACTTCAATTGCTCCTCATATGGCTTCCCCTCAAGGGCCTTCACCATCCTCATGACCCTCTTTTGGAAGCTCTCTAATAACTTAATATCTTTTTTATATTATGGCTCTCAAAACTGTGCACAGGACCTGAAATGAGGTTGCCCCTGTGTAGAGCAGAGCAGGACAATCCCCTCCCTTGCCCAGCTGTGATGCTCTGCCTGATGCACCCCAGGACATGCCTGGCCCTCCTGGCTGCAAGGACACTGCTGACTCATGGTCAGCTTGTTGGTATAAAGTTGACCAGGACCCCCAGGTCCCTTTTCGTTACAGAATTCAGCACTTTCTTTATTGAACTTCATATGGTGTATGATTGCCCAGCCCTCTAATTTGTTGAGGTTTCTCTGCAAGTTCTCTCTGCCCCTGAGGGAGTCTAGAGCTCCTCCCAGTTTGGGTGTCATTGGCAATACTAATTTTAGAAATCCATGATGAACTGGGACTAATCCAGTCCAGTTAACCAGCTAAATTAGATGAAAGTTACGAAAGAGGAAGCCAAGATATTTTACTTGTGCCACTGATGAATATTTTAAACTTCACTGAAATAGAGCATCATAAAATCATTAACAATCTTATGCAAATAATTTTAACCAATTAAATGTTAACAATTACCTCCTAAAATTAAAGTGCTGAGAAAACACTTTGACAGCAGTTGTAACTAATTTTCACTGTTCCTCAGCATGTAGAGATAAAGCACAAAGTTTAAATTAGCACATTTAGAAACGAAGTATTATTTGGAAGACAGCAACTGATGAGTTTGGGGTACATTCCTTGACAGAACAGTTTAGGTTTTTTCCTAAGGAAACCATTTTGGCAAATGCTGGGAGACACTGTGTAACTACTGAGTGAATCTAATGATTTAAAAAACTGCTCTTAATAATATTTAGGATGAAGTCTTACCTGTAGACTTCTTAAAACTTTTAATTTGGAAAAAAAATGTTGACTTTATTTCAGCAAAGCCTGTATTTAATTTCTTTAGGGCATGCATTAAATATTATACACAGAAGCTATATTATAGGATAATGCATCAATTCCCTAATGCCAGTAATAAAAATGTAAATAAGCAGATGCTAAGTGTCTTTAAAATATATCTGAATGTTTAGAGAAATCAGTGTGCTTAAATAATTTTTTCAAATGCCACTACTAGACTTAAAAGACAATATCAAATGAGATATGAACATAGGAAGGAAATTTTTACAATGGAAAGAATGGACCTATGGGAGGCTGCTCATAATGTGGACAAATTTGTGTGTTTGTTTAACAGAGAAGAGATAGTTAGCAGGAATTATCTACAATCAGAACACCTGCAAGAGATTATTTTTTGGAAAAGCAGAAAGAAGACTCCCAGTAAGAGGGTGAAAACAGTAAAAGGAAAGTGTTGTACTCTTGCCTTTGTTCCTCCAGATCATTTTTAAGCCATTAAAGAGGAATTTTGACTATTGAACCAGCAAGATGCTCAGTCAGCTGTGGAACAGAAGAAACAATAAGCCAGCTATAGCAGGGACAACTAATTCAGTATTGCTTTAATTGCTCTGCTGTGACTTTTCATGCAATGTATCCACCAAACTATTGAGCAAAAGACTTTGGCTCAAGTTTCAAGAATAATTTTAGTAAAATATATATAAAAAGGGAATTTACAAATAAGCAAAAAATATACACACACACACAAAAACTTGCTCACTCTATTAAAAATTGACATAGATGTGGCATTTGAAAAGGCTCTCAGAATAACAATCAAAAGATCTTTCTAGTTATCGTATACCTTTTGATATTTCTGTTCTATGTGACCACAACTATTTGTTGGCATATATATATATATATGCATACAAACATTCACATGTATCCGTACACAACTGGTTGTATGTATAGATTTTCTATAAATTATGTGTTCATGTATGTGTGTACATATATATTTCCATGCATATATCAACATATGTGTTTATAAAATTATGTAATCATTTCTAGAAGTAATTTTTAATAAATGTTATTATTTGGTATATTAGAGCATTTTTAATTGCTCCAAAGTCCAAACAATTAAGGGTAAGATTTGATTGATGAATAGCTATTAACTCTGTATCATAGAAAATTACATTTAGTTTATCTGTAACCTGAACTCATACCTACAATTTTTTCAAAGTTAGGAATACCAGGAGTGTCTCTGAGTTCTTGTCTTGTATGTATTACAGCATTGAAATTTTCTATCACAGCTCAGATCAATGATGTAGTAAAAATTATATGCCTTTAGAAAGATCTGTTCAAAACCTGTACTGATGCTGTTATCTTTCACGGGGGGAGGGGGGGGGGGGGGTTTGATAAATATTAAGATGGTATCCTGAATAAATGATCCTCATGACTTCATATTCAATATATTAGCCAAAATATTGAGAAATTGACTTTGGCTCAACTTTCTAGAACAATTATAAAAATCTAAGAATAAAAAAGACTTTCACAGGTGAAAGCCACTGTATGACTTATAGCCAAAAATATATAGAGGTTAATAAGGCCACAAAGCACACTGGGGTAAAGGGATTACAAGGTGACTTTATCTTAAAACTTTGCACAGATCTGATTCTGAGCAAGTTACAGATAAACATGACATTCCTTTTGTCATACTGTGATATCTGTAAAAGCAGCAGTTGTAACAATCCTTAAGGTCTGGTTTCCCAGACTCAGTGTGCTGATCTCCACTTATTCCACCTTTATTTGGACTTGTATTTCTCCTGCAGTTTATTTGTCTGAGCACTTTCACTGCTGCTCTATAACTTAAAATGAAATATATACATGCCTCAGGTAGTTGAATGCCTATAACATCATTGCGCTGTCTACGAAATGCATAGTTATAGAGAAAAAGACAGAAAACCAGTCATGATTAAAACCATCATTACAATTATTTGCATGTGTGTGTATGTAAATGAGCTAGCATGGTCTTACCCTTAAACAATTTCAAGACTGAAAAAAAAAAACCAATGATTTTTGTCTGAGGTAATTAAAGTATTTGAAGATTGGTTTTTGGTCTCTTTTTGAAGACAGTTTTTGTTTTACAAGGAATTTAGCATAGATTTTTTTTTTTTAACCTAGATTTACTAGAACTGTCTTTAAAATGCATTGTGTAGAATGACACAGGAATATCTCTTTAACAACTTTAATAGAAAGTAAAATATAAGGAAAAAGATAGTTTAGAATTCTATAGAACAATCAAGGCATAAGGAAGGACTATAAAATGCCATAATATTTCCTGACTTGTGAGTCTTATTTTTTTTTTCCTGGCAATAACAACATCATTTGAAAAGTTTATAATCTCTGGATAAAAAATTTCTGACAACTAGATGCAATATATAGCATGAATACTGACTTTTCACTCGTGTCAGGCAATATTTGCAGCTGTTTTTTGGAGGATCCACGTGGCACTTGTTGGACTAATTAAGTTTTGTTTCCATAAAGAAGTTGGGTTTTCTTATATAAGTAGGTATATGCAATAGACATTCCCAAGCTTTTCAGATTTTATTGTTCAACATTTTGACAGTTTTTCTTTTACCAATATTCTGCTTACATTGCAAATGCAAATCCTGAAGCTAGCGATGTTGTTTCAATTCATTACATTCTACTTTTCACTAATAGAAATGAACATTTTTTATAAAGTTTCTTTCTTCTTTTTATTTTCTCATGTAATTTTGTTGAATCTATATTTAGCTAGGTATTGTGCTCTGTGTGTGTAGATTATATCCATGATATGGTGTTTGTTTTTTTTTTTTCTGGGTGTCAGCAACTTTTATCCAGAGTATTCAGGCAGAGGAGTTTGAACAGGAGGGGTGCTCACAACAATACGGCACCTAGGACAGAAAAAAGTGCTTGTCTGATTGTTTACCTTGCACCCTTCTGTTTCTCTAGCACTAAAAATAATTTCCTACAGATTAGTGTTTGCTATACATCTCAGGCAGTGAAGGAACATGTAAAGGTGCTCAGTTTCTGACGTTGTTTAGAGAAAGAAGAAAAATACGTTTCTCATGCTTGCACGTGGGATAGGGGACCAAATGTGGAATAGTGTGCTGCTTCCACAGCTCGTTTCCTAACTTCAGACATGGAGATTTCTCCAGGGGGAGGCTGAGCAATAAGAAGATTGTCTCACAAGCCATTTTCTGTCTTGTTGGATGTTTTTGCAGGCAGCACAAAATGATGTTCTAGTTCTCAGACTGGGTTCATTAATTTAAGCTTTTGCGCTGATTTTCCTCCTCATCTCTTTTCTAAGCATCATGGAAAAAAATCCTCAGGAATATTCCACAAGGTTCATCAGCTGGATACCATACAGTTAGGTTTCTTACTAAATCTATTGCACTTGTTACTATTGTTTTTTAGTGTTCCATAACTGTTTATTGCCTGAGATGGATCATTTTTTTCACATATGTTTTTAGGCAAAAGGAGACTTACATTTCCAACTATTTGCTGATTAAGGGAAATCTTTCCAAAATAAGGCAGCTGTAGGACTCAGTGCTACAGAAATATCTCTCTGAAAATCTCTGTGTCAATTTACAACATATGCACATCCTTAGAGAAACATAACTGATTGCTGGATTTCCTGTTTATAACCAGAAACACAGGGGTTTCTCAAACTGGCAATCCCATTTTTAATTTTGCAATTTTATGATTTCAAAATTTAAATATCAGCTGAAAGTTAAAAAATGTGTTCAGCAAAGTAAAAATACAATTCTTCAGACTGTTTTATGTGTTAAGACATTATAGAGTGTCATGGTTTAACCCCATTGGACAATTAAGCCCCATACAGCTGCTTGCTCTCTCCCAATCCCAAGAGAGACTGGGGGGAGAATTGGAAAAGGAAGAGGGAAAACTTATGTTTAATAGGTTTAATAGGCAATAATACAAAAACAAAAAGCAATGCACACAAGCAAAGAAAAACAAGAATTCCATTCACTGCTTCCTGTGGGCAGGTGGGTGTTCAGCCAACCCTAAGAAAGCAGAGCTCCATCACTCTGAACATCCTCCCTTCCTTCTTCTCCCAGAAGTATATGCTGAGCATGATGGCATAGGGTATGGGATACCCCTTGGGTCACAGTTGGGTTCAGCTGCCCCAGTCGTGTGCCCTTTCAGCTCTTGTGCCACCCTCCCATCTTCCTCACTGGTAGGGTGGGATAAGGAGCAGAAAAGGCTTTGACTCTGCAAAGTGCTGCTCAGCAGTGACTAAAACTTCTTTGTGTTATCAACACTGTTTCCAACACAAATCCCAGAAATGGGCACAGCAAGTATATACCAAGTATATACCAAGTACTGTGAAGAAAACTAACTCTACCCCAGCCAAAACAGCGCACAGAATTAACACAGTTTTGAAGTTTATTTCACCTTTAGATCTTATCCATCTTTTTGGTGCATTGTGCATCTCTTCAAAGCTATCACATTACTAATTTAAAAATTGGAAACAGTCTGCTGCAATTAAAAACAAGAGTTGGTCAGAAAAGAAGGTCTATGCATAGAATATCAAACTGTGTACTCTAAAAAGCTCTCTGTTCTGAAACAAAGTAAGAGTTATACACAGACTAAGCAGATAAATAAGCGGAGGAAACATTTTAATTGCAAAGACTGAACATTCTATAGTTCATTCACAGCAGTGCATTGAGAAGAATTGACTCATTACTAATTTAAGTGCACCTCAAAATTGTTTCAAAATTACATATGTTATGTAGCTATGCTTTAGCATTAGCAATCAGTGAAGATATAATATTGCGGAGTCATTTAATCAAATAAATAAGTGCGATATGTTTAGAAATACTAATGATGCAATTTGGAAGTTGTCTGTGAGAACTCAAGGTGGAAAGCATAGTTCAGTTCAGTGGAAGTGTTTTGCCCAGCAGTTAAACCACTGACGGCTGTTTTGGCCATCTCTCTGCTTTAAAATAGGCTGGATCAATAAGAAATACAAACCCCAGCTCTAATAGGGGACAACCTGAAAAGCATTTATATTAAAGTAGGTTGTAGAGGTGTGTTTTATAATTAGTGTTGTATGTTAATTTGTGGTTCAGCCCATGTACCCCCATTGTTATACATTTTTGATTGTACCCCTTTATCCCCTCCCCACAGCCACGTATCCATTCCCTACTCCCCTCCTCTGGGGACATGCCTGTCAGCCAGGGGCCCTTCCCTGCTGCCAGAAAGCTCCTTGAAGGGCATCGAGTGATGGGCTGTAGCCAGAGGGGTCCCCCTCCCTTTCGGGGAGATTGGCCCCCGAGGGTGTCCCTCACCCCTCAGGCTACTCCCTGTTTTACCCTGGTTGGTGAATCCCCTGCTCCTTTCCCGTCCCCCACCTGGGCATAAAAGTTACTGTTCAGCCTTTGTTCTGTGCTCTGCCGAGGAGAAAGAAACCCTGAGGTGAGGAAGTCCCGTCAGGGGCCCCAATAAACTCGTGTGCCAGCCCCTCTGCAGAGCCCTCCTTTCTCCTCACCTCTGTCTCTGGCACACGCCCTGGGGCCGGTGCCGTGAGCTGGGTGCGCTGAGGAAGCCCCAGGATCAGCCCGGGGTGCGTGGCAGACGGAGCTGTACCTGCTGCTGCCCAGTGCCAGGGTTAGCCCGGGCTGGCACAGTGGGCACTCTGGGAGGCACAGCCACAGTAGGTGACTCCTTTAAAAGTGCAAATCGAAAAGCCAGTGTGAAAAATAAATTTTTAAGATGACTTTTTGAAAGTGCTGTAAGATACCAAGGCCTGATTATCAGTTGGATGAGTAGTTTCAGAGAAACAGGTCTGTGTATGATACAGCTCTCTTGATTTTGCTGCAGAATTGTACCAAAGTGCATACATGTGCTTTTATATGTTTTCATTTAATTTTCTCATTTGCTGATTATCAAAATTTAGTGGTGAGGGTTTCCAAGAGTTTTTTTGAAAAATCATATATTTTATGGTCAAGAAAAATGATATCTCCTAAGGAAAAAATGGAAAAAAGTCATCTTTGAATTAGCTTGCAAGGTAGGAATTTTACCACTTCTTGAATTTTTGAGGGAAATGGCTTAAGACCTTAAACTGCTTGGGCTACTCCAGAGAAATTAGGTTAGCATCATAACCAGTACATGTGCATCAGACACTTCCCATAATGTGAGGGAGTCTGTTGAGTTGAGTAAGTTATAAACCTGAGCTACAACTGTCATTGAGGCAAGGTGGTTTTGAAATGAGCTTACAGTCCTTGATGATTAAGTTACTCTTTAAATGTCTGAATTTTAATTACTATGATTTGACTGAACTAACATTAGCAGTCCTATGGTCCCACTGGCAGAAGAACTTGATTGGTGATAAATTTGGATCTTTATTTAAGAATCCCTAGTTTCATATTGATTAGCAAAGTGTACCTATTCAAACTGGTTTGTATAAAATGTTGTCTTTGAAAAAAATGAAATAAAACCATGGGATCTAATAAAGTAGCTTGTTTTCTCTTGATAATTTATCATTTTAAGCTGTATTCATGTTCGTTTGCAATAAAACCACTCTAAGCAAACTGTTATCTTTTTAGCTCTCTGTTCTTTTGAATCCTTTCTCCTTTTATTCTGTCCTCTTTTTACTTTTTTTAAAATCTCAAATATTTATAATGACTGTACAGGCCTATATTGGTTTGGCATGAATGGTAGAAAAACCAATTGGCGATCTGCTTTGGCACTGGCAGCCAAGTTGGCCAATCAGGTAAAAAGTGTACACCCCTAGGGACGCACCGCTTAAATACAGGAATCTTGGGAGATTCGTCCCTTTTCGATGGATCCAGCCGAGGTAACATTGCAGCCAGGCCAGGAGGGGCCTGGGCCCAAGGCCTCGCCAGCCCTGAGAGTCAGGCTGGGGGGCAGCCGTGCCGAGGCCGGCGCTGCAGGAGCCGAGCTGGGCCGGGTCTCTGAGCTCGGCAGCTGCCCGCGGCAGGGGAGGAGAGCGAGAGCCAGCATCGCAAACGCGGCCGAGGGAGATGGCCCCGGCCCCCTCCCCCAGCCCCCGGGTCCCCAGAGAGCAGCACCGAGCCCAGG
>WBMY01008544.1:29670-44894 GCA_013397315.1 Donacobius atricapilla
TGTGCATCTTTAAAAGGTGAAACCCCATGTTTAAGTCCACAGCCCTTATGCAGCCATATGAAAGGCTGCATTTGGGAAGCTCACAGATGCAGTGTCGGGCGGGCTGCGTTTGTGGGAGCTGGAAGCCACAAACAGACTGTGTCTCTTGTGGAAAGTTACCAGAAGAATCAGGAGGGACTTGTCTCTCTCAAAAGACTGAATGAGAGACTAATTTATTAAGTGCTACTGACTTAAGAGTTCTGATGTTTTGTCTCTTTACATTGTTTCGTAGAAAAGTAGATTGTTGCTAAGGAGGAGGGGGTGTCTTTAAAAAGGTTTTGTGGTTGTTGTTTTTTTTTGTTTGCCCTTTAGTGTATGTTAATAAATCTAACTGTTTCTATTTTTAAGTTGAACCTGTTTTGCTTTTCTTTTAATCCTATTCCACTAAAATGAAAGTTAGATCCCCACACTACGTTTCTTAAAACAAATTCAGCGAATGTTGTAACCACTACAAGGCCACACTTTAACCTTTAGAAAACCCCAATCTAGAGATCAAGAAACTAATAAAGGTGATTGGTAAAAAATGCTATTTAATTATTATGTCATACATATTTCTTCTGGTATTCCTGCTTTTTCCACTTGGTCTGTGGAAGACCATGTTGAATCAACCAAATAGAGACATAAAGAAAAACTTATAGATTTGTTATAAATAAAGCTACAATGCATTGTTGGTGTATGAACCTGGCTTTCATATGGCATAACAAATGACTTTCCTGAATACATATTGGAGAGAAATATTTAGAAATAAGAAATCACTGACTAGACATTGCAGTGAAGATGTCATTTAGTTAGAGAATTTCTAGTCTGCATAGGAAAAATGGGGGCACTAGAACACTGGATGAAAAAATATTTCCAAATGTTATATGAAGTCATGTGTATCTTTTTTCAAAGATGGATGTAAAAATAAAATGGAAAAACATTGGGGTTTTTCAATACATTATTTAGGTTATGTCTATCTGAACCATATATAATCAGTTTCTGATCATTTAGCAGAAAGTTTTACAACCCAGAAAGATATATGATTTATGGTAGATATGAGGATGTCTGAAAATGGACTCACTTTTCACATTTTATATGATTGCTTTTTTATAATTTATTTTCTGTAAGAGAGTCATGTCATGAAAATTTGCACTTGTGTGAACATGCAGCCTCCATGAGTCCTGAGTCCTGAACTTTTGCTTTACAGGGCGTTTGAGACTTACTGGCCTGTTCATACACTCTTGTTCACTTTCTATTTTGCTGGATTAGATTAACTATCTGGAGTTTAAGGAAAATGAGAATTGACACAAAGCTTTACCTGTCTGAAAGGAAAAATAATTTTTAATGGATATGGAGGTCAGTGGAAAATTATTAATTTTATGCTCCAGTTATTTTATTATTCAAATACTACCCATGCTACTGTGACTATATAAGGAAAAAAGTGAATATCCATTTTTCTTCCAAAGCTGCTTGACTTTTTGTTTTAATAACTGCAATCTTTGTTTTACATATAAATTAAAATTCAGTTCTCTTGTTATCTATAGCTTAGATTCTTGCTGTCATGGAGTCCTATCACTGCACCTTTCTCTGCAATGCTTAGAAATACACTTCAGAAACTTACATTTATTGTCACACACTATTCACATTGTTTTGCATGATTAAGCATGAGAGAGTTAGAATAAAGAGTCTTAAATTAGACGTATCAGCCAAAAGAAAGAGAAAACCATTCTCTTCCTAGCAAAGATTCACAGGTTCACTGAATATTCTGAGCTGGAAGGGACCCACAGCATGATCAAGTCCAGCGCGTAAGTAAATGGCCTGTATGTGCATTGAATCCATGACTTCGGTGTTTTTAGCACCATGCTCCTATCAGCTGTTTCAGATATACGGGTGGCAGGTCTGGGAAGGGATAATCTGGGAGTATCCAGTTTGCCCTGATTTTGTGATATGACTCACATCCTGTGGCAACACACACCCCTTCATGGGACACCACTAAGAGGGCTTCCCTTGGTGGTGTGATTGCTGTGAAGAGTGGCCAGGAAAAAGAAGAGTATTCTTGAGAAAAGGCAACATGGGAGGATGAGACCTACACTCAGAGTGTTGACTCCCATGCAATGAGGTAGGGCTAGATCTAACCTGGAGATTGAAAGCGGCAATCAGTAAGCCAGAAGAGAAACACAGGAAGGGGTTTTCTATGATAAAGGAAATGAGGGAGATGAATCAGTATGAATACTGATTCCTAAGAATTTTTCATTATTGCATGATCATCCAGGCTACAGACATGTTTTGATTTGTTACCAAAACAAGTCAAGAGCCTAGCTACAGACAACCTAATTAAAACTCATAAGTGGACAAAAATGTGCTACCTGGTAACGCGTAACCTACCTGAAAAACTCTTCAGCATTGAGAAGCCTGATTTTGTGAACTGAGAGAGCAAATTATCTGCCAGCTAAATATATTTAATGAGATGTTTCCATTGTAAATCCCACACTTGACGCAAGATAAAACTGTTATAGGCTATTAGTTAATCTGCTTCTGCTTTGTCATAAAATTATTGCAGGTGTCAATGAACAGTAAATGTTCAAAACAACTCAGTATTAAGATACAATAATGTTTCATGATAATCTTCAAATATCTTTAATTTTCAATATTAAAAAGCAGAAGGTTAAACTCATTATGTGTACTCTCTATGCTTCATTTCCATGACAGATTTTGTGAGTAAAAGAAAGCTATTTAAGTAACCTCTCTTATAATCAGTTTCTACAAAGAAGCTGAGAAGCTGACCTTTAAAACTATACACTGATTATTGTTTTTGTCAGTTTATTTTGCCAGACAGAAGCCACTGTCTGCCCCTCTTTCTTCTGCTAGGATTCCATTCTTTTCCTTTTGTTTCACAACATTCTGTCCTGATTTCCTTTTCCTGAGAAAGAGCAATGACTTAAAAGACATATTTACAAGCATATAATTCCAGCAATGCTCTATTAATACGTTCTAAATATCAAGGTCACAATTAAAATACATTGGAGTATTAAGAATACCTTTTTAAAAATAAGATTTAAACTGGTTCTTTAAAAAGTACTCAGTTGCTTTTCTGTATTTGAAGACTTTTCTCTGTCAGGGTTGTAGGAATCAGTCTGCAGTTAAATCTTCCCTCTTGCACATAAAGGTACTGTGAAAAGAAATTCCAGTATTCCCTGGCCACCATCATGCACTTGCCAGATGACCTAAATTCATGATACTCCAACTGAGAGAGCCATTATATAAGCTGCTGCTTTCAGAGAAGAGGAAAACACTACTTTCTTGTATTTCTCTGACCTTACGTAGAAAGTAGAAATATTTACTTGAAATTACTATGAATTTATTTCTCCTTGCAGTATGAAAGGATTAGGAGGATTTGGCCATCAATCTGTAACAAAAGTTACAAATAAAGGATAAGGATAAAATTCTTTTCAGGATTATAAAGGTTTCAACCAGTTGCTATGCCCAATAATATTACTCTTTGCCTTCTTGATCATTTACTTTAGTGACAGCCAGAACATCCATTGTTGTCATAGCCTGCCTCTGATTTAAAAAGTGTAGCAACACAATGCAGTATGCTTAATAACTATCTTAAGAAGGTGAAAACACCTTTAAACACACTCTCAAAACTTCACCTATCTGAAATGGACGAGGGAAGTAACTTCCAAATGCTGAAACAGCCCATGCTATGTATCAGCCATGGAAAGTTCAACCCCAATGGTCCTTACTTATTTTTAATTCAGTGGACTACAGGGCCAGAGAAATTCTTCAGTGAATGAGATTCTGTTTGTATTACTACATTCCAAAGCTTTATAAGTTGGTACTCAGAGATCAGACACAAATAGACAGAAATATGGGGCAAGAACCTCAGCTCCTGGAGCACCTTCTCCCCTACTTCTCCACCAACCCTGACATCTGCCAGGCTGATTCTCTCATACATTCTCACTCCTTTCTGGCTGTTCTTCTGAAGGAGTTTGGTTTCTTTCCCCTGTCTTGAATACATTATCCTGGGGGTGCTATTCCCATTGCTGATGTGTGTGTTCTTGGCCAGTGGTGGGTGCCTCTTGGAGCCAGCTGGCATTGACTCAGCGGAACATGGGGGAAGCTCCTGACAGCTTCTCACAGAAGGCACACCTAGACCCCCCATGCTCCACAACTTTGCCATGCAAACTGAATAAAATCAGAAAGCAGAGAATTTAAATGGAAAGTAGAGTTTCCCACCTGCCCAATTAATTCCAGATCTATTTGCCAGTGCAGTGTCTCCATTTTATTTTTTTGCCAAGAATTATTAAAAAAAAAAATATTGTATGCCTAAGAAATATCATCTGCAAAATGAACAATCAAACCATTTTAGGAGGTTTTGTCTTGTTTTTGTTTTAAGATTAGAAGATCACGCTGTGAAATTGTTCTGTTAGAAACAAAAATGGTTTCCCTCTGTAACCTGTAAGAAGTTGAATTGCAGCCCTGGAGATCTGCCAAACAACCTGGAAATAATTTGAACAACCAGTGATCCATGTTGAGTGATCTTTACCTCCTCACTCTCTGCCTGCTTTTGTTCTCGGTTTGCATTTTTTCTTTGATCAGATGGTTGCTGCTTGAATAAAGAAGAATGACTAATTGTTTAAAAATATTTTAAACATCTTTTGAAGTACTCCATTATGACAAGTTATGTCAATGCTGCAATGCTTCACCATCTCCTCTCCTGTTTTGTTAATTACAAGTGAACTAAATGAGCTACAATATTCAATGCAATGTGAAGGGTACTTGATGCACAGCTCCCATTAATGATTAAAAAAAGTGTGGCTAATTTCCTGTGTTATGTTAATACTAATATTTTCAACCTTTCTTACTTCTATGTAAACATTAGGCCTTAATTCATAAAAGAGGCTTGGGAGGCAGTTTTACCTTTCTATTCTACTGAAAACTTGCAAGTCCAGAGTTTGCTCTCTAATAAATATGGCCTGAATTTAAAAGGGCTTCACCACAAAGGACCATCTGCCACTAGAAGTGAATTGTTATCCATAAACACATGTAATTTTATTGAAATCCCCAAGTGTGGATTTAGAAACATAAGTATGTGCCCTCAGGAGAGGGGAAGGAAAAAAACCAGCCCAAATATCTGAGTATAAATATTTGAATTCACTCCATTTTGGATTCTACTCAGACCTCAGAGCTCCATAGATTTCCAGCTTAATGCTTAAAAATCATTCCTACACCATGAGTGAAACCTGAGAGTAAAATATAGTTGCATTTTCTGTTTCTAGCGTTAGTAACCATGCAGCCTGGACAAGTATCCAAAACCAAAAAAAATTCATTTGTCCGTTTTTTAGAAATGGCTAGAGATAGTCATTGTTCTGAGAAACAATGTTTTGATTTTGATGGAGGGAATTCTGAGAGAAGAGTGAAACTGAGAAACTCTCTTCACTGAGAGTTTGCAGTGAAACCATGTAGCAGCTGCAGAAGCCGAGAAAATAAGGGTGTATGTCTCAAACACCAAGGGCCATTAGGCCAACCACTGACTGGTGTGTAAGAACGCGCTGTGCAAACAGGCAAGGAAAAACAGGCTGTGGCTGGTGAAGGGGCCATGCCGTGGCATGCTGTGGCAGCACTTTTCTGTGACAAATATCCTTGTTCTGGTTCCTGCAGATAAGCACAACACAATACTGCGTAAGTGCAGGATTGAGGTCAAGGAGAGGGGGATGAGAACACGAAAGACCCCTGAAGCCCTCTGACCCATTTTCAGAAAGGTCTAGAAGAATGGGCTGTGTATGACAACTCATTTGCATGGAAAGTGAGAAACTTTGCCTCAGAGTGGGGAAAACTTACCTATTTAAAGGAATACTACCAAAGCCTTGAATGTGCCCCCTAGGATCCTGGATACCCTGTTGGCTGGATTGGTGCTGGTCCCAGGACAGATGATCTCCTTTCTTGTCCTATCTAACCTGTCTCTCTCTTTCCTCTTTTATTCTTTTATTTCTTTCACTACTAGAAGTCAAGGGACTAACATACTTATTTCCATGCCGTGTATATAATTTTTTAAGAAAACTTTGTGTTTTCAGATCCTTCTGACTTCTGTTTTTCCTTTTTAATCATAGGTATCTATGAATCTTGGGTTCTCTGTTTCTCTTAGGAGTGGAACATGAAACCACCCACCACCATATTATTGGGACTCTTGAAACAACTCAGTAAACATAATTCAAATGTTCTCAAAGGAAATTAAACTGCAGAGAGAGGCTATTCTCAGAAACAAGCAGTGATTCTTGAACAAAATGGGCCATTGTAGGAGGTTCCATCTTAAAATGGTAAGCACCTTTTCCTGAAAACCTAGTATCCAGTTTGGTATCAAAGAGAAAAACATAATCACTGAAGGGAATTTAAGAAAAGCCATGTGCAATCATGTCAAAAATCTAAAATTACCAGATCTTAAAAATCTTAATATTTTTGGTATTTCATTAGTATTCATAGCAATTTCAGTAAAATATGTGGGGTTTTTTTCTGCCACTAAATAATGTTTCAGAATGCTTTTAGATCTTACAGGCTCAGATTGCCTCATAATTTTTGAATTAGACTTATTTGCTATAGTCACATTTTCAAGTCCTTATTAAATTGAACTGACTTAGTTAACAAGTTGCAGAGTGTCTGGTTGAAGAATTCTTCAGAGCATCTCCCAGCAGAAATTATGGCTCCGGACCAGTTCAGTAAAAAAATGAATTCTTTTTTGTTTGTTTCAAGTATTCTTTACTTTAGTTCTCCACTGAATTTTCGAAAACCATCAATCTCTCAGTAGAAGGGTATGTCAGTGTTCTTAGTGGAAGTGGTCCAGCAGACTCTCATCACTTGTCCCAATCCATACTGGCAATTTTGCATGAGATACTCAGGTTGATACTAATTTTAGCAGCAGTATGTGGGTGTCAAAAGAATTGAGTGTGGAAACTTCTAGTACGAGCAAGGTGGGGCTGCTGTCAATGTCAGATGATGGGAAAAATCATGCTTGGTAGAGTTAATAGTAATCAGGCAACTGATTAAGGACAGAAATAATTATAGAGAGAACTGATTAAGGGAAAGGAAGCCAGCACTCATCAAGGGTAGCATGAGAGACAAGATACTAGAAGATGCCTAAACTGCCATAAGAAACGTGGGTGTACTTGTCTCTTCCAGCTTCAAGAAATGTTGATTGGGCAAAGTGCAGCAAAGAGTGAGTGTTTGGAAAACTGAAAACTGAGCAAGATAAAAACCTAAGAGGAAAAATATTGCAGAGAGATTTTGGGGGCAGAGCAGAATTTGAGAAATGTGAAGCAGATTAGGCTGGACATAGCAACAAGCAACAACACCCTGGCAAAGAAGAGCAGACTGGAGAGTGGAGGAAACATCTCATTCCAGCTCAGAAGAAATGAAAGGGTCTAGCTGAAAGGGCGGGAAATTTGTCTTAAAGGATTAAGAGTACAGAGAACGGGAAGTATTTGCTTCATGTAAGGTTATTCTTTTAAAGTGTTGGTGGCTAACTACAGAGGTCTCTAGAAGCAGAGGCTCTTCATTGCCTGGTCAGTTGTTTCCAAATGAAAAGTTGGTCTAAAAAAGTAATATGTAGTGAATGTCATAGTAATAGTAATATGTAGTGAATGTCATAAAAATTGAAAAAATATAAATTTTTTACTTCTTCCTTTTAGCTTCAACTTTATTCCCTAGATAAATGCCCAGCACTTTAATGGAACATGGTCACACTTCAGCTCAGACCAAGAAAGACATTTACTTTTCTAATAATGTCTTTTTAAAGTATTTTCTCATGATGGGAGGAAAATTCCTACAAAAATTGACACTGTGCTACCCATTACTTTCCCTTCTTTTTTCCTCTTCTGCATAGCATGTCTCTAAGTAATGCTATTCCTCCTTTAGACTTCATGTCTGAGGTTTGCATGTGTTGGCCACATCACATTAAAACATGGTTTGTGAGGTACCAAAGCATGGTTTATGATCAATGTGTTTCCAACTTGAAAGTGAGAAATGGCCTATATAAATGACAGGCCAAAAATATGAGCAATTATAGACAAACCTTAAAATACAATCAGAACTATTCAGCTCACTTGCAGAGTTCTGTCTGTCTGTCTGGGCTTTAAGAGTAGACAATTGTGTATCATGCACCCAAGATTTCCCAGTAGAAGGCAAATACATTGCTAATTTTCAGAGTAAATTGATATAGCATTTTAACATGCTATATAATAATATATTCTTTGCCTACAGAAAGTTCTTTTTGGAAAGAAACATACAGAGACAGGACAATTTGCAGTTTAAACAAAAGTGTGTAAATAAGTGTGGTTTATAGTCGACAACTTTTTTTTTTCTATCAAAACAAAAATTTCCCTGAAACGCATATACACTTTGATGCATCTATTTTTTTTTTCTTTATGTTATGGTGACTATCGTAAAAATTGGAGAATATTTATATTTCATTAAATAAAGGTATAAACAAGGATTTCATCATTCTTGTTTCATATGGAGAGTAAGTTTGCCTATACAGCATGTTTTTTATATAACTTTTGGACAAAGGCCAGTGAAATCCTCCAATGCCTTGTATTTGATTTCCCTGACTGTGAGAAGCAAACATGCTTATTAACTATAATAACTCTGTGAATCTTTAAGGCTGTCCTGTCAGTCTGGATGTACATTTGGATGTAGATAGCAGAACTTTGACTCAGCATGTCACTTCTTACCTTGCCAAGCTTGAGAAATGTGAGCAATGAGACCTGCAAAATGAAATATTGCCTGACAGCAGCCAGCCTTCCAGACTGAGGAATCCTACTATAAAGCTACTTTGACAAAAAGTGTATCACTCTTAGGACCTTTCAGATTAGCGGAGCGATGCAGCTTTATTATCAGACATTGTTCAGTTCATCATAAATGTCTCACTGCCACTACACCTTATGTGGGAAAAGGGCTATATAAAAGCGTACCATATTCCAATCTAATTCACACAATGGCTTTCTTGGTAATTAAGATCCAAATGGTGTTAAATTTCTAGGAATTTTCTATTACCAGTATGAATCAAATTATTTTAAATGGCTAGATTAAAACACTTGGTGTCACTGCTTAAGAAGAGGAGTAGAAAGGGATCTTTAAAAAGTATTAAATAAGATTTATTTAGAGACTCAATTTTTTTTCTAAGTGACCATGCCAAATTGATTTGAAGAAAATAGTTGGAAAGAAGATCTTTATAACTTTTCAGCTGATGACGGTATGTCTTTTAAATCTGCCATTAAATTCTTCTTCAATGGCCATAAATATAAGCCCAGAGAACAGAATTTGCAATAAAATGGTTGGTGTTGTTGCACAGAGGTAGGACTTTCACAATGAAAATTGTTTTATTCATGCTTTAGATCTTTTGAGGGAAATTATTCACTCTGTCCGTTATTGACTATTTTGTACCAAAGAATATTCATGGATGTTTCCATACTAAGGACGTGGCCAGAGGAATGTTCATAACCATGATGTGAAGGCCAAAATCCACCCTCCCCCCCAGCAGCCATACTGCTTAGCTTCATAAATTTCTCACAGAAACCAAGAAGAGTCTGCCTAGCATACTGGAAGAAGGGAGGAGACTTAGCTCCTACCACTTAAGGTCTTTATGACATGGAGGCATACAGTATGAATGACTCACATGCTCTCATTTGAGAAGCCTAAATTCTGTATTATTCTTCAGAAATACATACATGAAACAGTATATTCAACCCAAAACCAGTCCTTTTGAAAACTACATGAGAACTGATCCTACAGTTTTGTCATTGCTTGTTTCTGCCCTCCATGCACCCTTTCCTTAGACATTTATATATATTGATAAAATCCTCCTGAGCCTTCTTTTTTCCAGCTTGAATTGTCCCAGCTCTCTCAGCATTTTCTCATAGGAGAGGTGCTCCGATTCCTAAGACATTTTAGTGGCCTTTTGCTGGACTTTCTCCAGTACCTCCATCTCTTTGTTGTACTGAGAATCCCAGAAGTAGTCGCAGTACCCCAGGTGCGGTGTCACCAGGGCTGCAGAGGTGAAGAATTGGTCTCCCTCGCCTGCCGGCAGCACTCTTCTCAGTGCAGTCCAAGATACTCTTGGTCTTTCTTGCTGTAAGGGCATACTTGCATTATCTTTGTAGAATTATCAGGCTCTGATAAATGAATCCTCTAATAAACTGAAAATATAGATATTTTGATTTTAAGTCCAATGATTGTGTTATTTTGTAGTTGGAGAGCTATGTGGAGTTCTTTTAATTTTTATTTTTGTTTGTTTTGGTTTTTAAACTTTAGGAGTATATGCCCACTCCCTCATATTTAGAGATCTCCCAGCCTTATTCTCCTAAAGAGCAAGTCACTTCTGTTAAGTTTAATATCCTTTAATACAAAAAAGTTATCTCCCTAGGCTCTTGTGCTGTCCACTGTATTGCTGCGCCTCTTAACAGCCATTCTTACCATGCTCTAGTGAGATCTACACCATCTGGCACTTTTTCCAGGTCTCTCTTTTCCTTCAAAGATCTTCTTGTCATTAGGAAACATTGAAAAAGAGAAATTACACAGCTTTAGTTATTTTTCTTGGTGTATTAACTGACCAACTCACCTTGACCAAAATTAAACAGAAGTTTATGTTCAACCTCTTAAACCACTCTTCCCCTCCTGTCACAGCCAACACATCACAGTCAGCAGAAGAAAAACTGGCTGACCCTTTAGCAGCTGACCCTTCCTTTTAATGCAAAGTAGGATTCTGAAGAGCAAAAGTATCAACCTAATAGTTAAAAATGACTGGCTAGCCTTTGCCCTAAGCCAGCTAAACTCATATTTAGACTCTCTTCTGTCGGTGTTGTTGCTGAAAACAGCAGTCTTCAGCAGAGCAGAGAGCTGAGAGGGTGAATTTCTCACTAGTTTTTGTCTGTTCTGCCCTTTGGTTAGTTTAAGTAGACAGTGGTGGCATGATGATTGTATTGTATGATTGTATTCCTACCTCATCTGCCCAAAATTCAGGGAATTCAGGGAAAACTCAACTAGGAATCCATCTCCCTTTTCTACACTTCTGTATTCTCATCTTAACACGCCTCCATCAGCCTAAAATCTCTCTGGGTATCACTAAAGGAGGAATTTACTGGTGTCCCACTTGAGATGTACTCACACTGCCTTATATTTAGCGAGAATGAATAATGGATAATGAGGAAGCACAGCCACCACTAGAGAGAGCTCTGATACTAGAATTATGATCAAGCCCTATTTTATACAAGTTCCCTTTGCAGAGTTCAGGGGCAGTTGCTTGAATGGATGGAGAGTCAAAAAGGAAAGAGCAATACAAAATAGAAGGAACAGCAGTGTGTTAGGAAAGATTTTAGACTCAATATTATTGGACTGTGATTGGTCTACAAAAGAGAGAGAGTGTTTTTCTAGTTTGGCTTCTTTCCACTTTAATTCAGCAGTTTTTTTGACATTCCACTTGCAATACTTATTGCTGCTCAGCTGCTCTGTTTCATGGTTTATGACTTGATATTGCTTTCAAGAGACTATAGGATGAAAATAGAATACTGGAATTTGGGGGGAAAACATGATTTATGAATCCTGCCATTTATTGTTGCTTAGGTACTTCAGTAAAATTTTTGCAATTTTCAAAACTCAGTACATCCACATATGGACATTTGACTATTTAAATAGGATGTGTCTTTGAGCAGAGAAAGTAGTTGCATTCTTCTTTCATTAACACCAGAAAATAAATATACTGGGGATACCAACACTGTGCAATAATCTTTGCGGCTTTATTATCCGAGTCATACTATCATCTTATTACCATATCAAAGCACTATCATATTTACTGAATGTGAGATATGAATACCATCAAGATAGGGACTGAAAGTGCTTGAATAAGGCCAAGTAGGCAATTCCAATTTTTTTTATAAATACTGCAGGAAAGGTACCATAATTTGGTCAACATTCCTCTAATAGCCTCTTAAATGTGATCTCTGTTATTCCACCACAATGCAGGGGTAGGGCCAACATGGCAGGCTGTGTGAGTAAAACAAGGATCAAATATCCTGTGACAAAGTGACAAAGTAGAAGCCAGTGTTCAAAGCCTGTATTTTAAAGCCATATTTAGCCTTCATTAATTCCATGTGCTTCAGAAGAACGTAATCCCTCAGATTTGGATCAATCATCCCAGCCAGGGAGTATGACGGTTTCTGAATGTCTCTATCTTTGTTCCTAGTTTTTTAGTTGGGACTTCTTTTTCAAAATGCACCTAACCTTCTTCATAAATTTTGTTCTGTGAGACTCTAAGAACAGACACTACCCTTCCACTTTCAGCAATAAAGTGACAGTGCTTCAAGTTTCCTTCCAAGAGAGCTAGATGTTCCTTCACCCTCCTCTGTAGGTGTAATCAGCAAACAATCACCACTTCATCATCTCTTTCACCCAACTTGGCCTGGTCACTTCCAGGGATGGAGCATTCACAGCTTTCCTGGGCAACCTGTCCCAGTGCCTCACCACCCTCACAGTAAAGGATTTCTTCCTAATATCTAATCTAAATCTACCTTCTTTCAGTTTAAATAAATTACTCTTTGTTCTTTTGTTGCCAGAATACATCACTGTCACTATGTACACTTGCAAAATGTCCCTTGCAGCTCACTGGTAGGCCCCTTTTAAGTACTGGAAGGGTCCTGTAAGGTGAGTTCTCTGGAGCTTTCTTTTCTCTGGGCTGAACCACCTCAAATCTTTCTGCCTGTCTTTACAGGACAAGTGTTCTAGTCCTACAATCATCTTTGTGCACCTGCTCTGTATTCATTCCAACAGGTCCATGTTGTTCTTATCTTTAAGGCTCCAGAGCTGGATGCAGTAGTCCAGGTAGGGTCTCCAGAGAGACGAGTAGAGGGGGAACATCCCCTCCCTTGCCCTGCTGGCCACAGTGCTTTGGATGCAGCCCAGGAAATGGCTGACCTTCTGGACTGCAAGTGCACATTGCAGCTCATGTTGAGCTTCTTGTCAGCCAACACTCCCAATGCTTCTGCTCAGCGCTCCTCTCAATCCATTCCCTGCTTCTCCTGTATTTGTGCTTGGGATTGCTCAGACCCAAGTGCAGGACCTTGCACCTGACCTTTTGAACTTCATGGCATTTGCATGGACCCAACTCTTAACCCTGTCAAGATCCCTCTGCATGGTAGCCTTTCTCTCCAGTGGGCTGACTACACCACACAGTTTGATGCAATGGTCAAAATTTCTGAGGGTGCACGCAATCCCATTATTCTTGTTGCTGTCAAAAAAGATAAACACCACTATTCCCTACTAGTACCCCCCAAGGAATGCCACTCATGGGGGTAATGCAATTCAGAGACAGATTTGTTGGACTGGTGGGGGTGGTCTATAATAATTTCTTAGGTCTATAATAATTTCTTTTACCTGTAGAAACCAAGAAGATAAAGGGCTAATATGTGGGTCTCAAACTGTGTTAGACTGATGGCTGAGGACTGTTGTTAACAATATCTTTGCCTCATTTTGATGACAAAGGGAAGAAATGGATGCCACATATCATGGAATCATAGAATCATAGAATCGTTAAGGTTGGAAAAGACCTTTAAGATCATCAAGTCCAACCTTCAACCTAGCACTACTGCTATGTTCAATCTTGCTTACAGTATGGTGTCCAAGACCTTCTCAACTCCTACAGCCTGGTGGAAGGTGAGACAGGTGAGGCCGCTGTGAGGTAGGTGCACAAATAGTTCAAAGGATTATGGAATGATCCAGGTTTTGCAAAATACTCAGAAAGCTTATTGTGAACAAAATGGGGAAACAGTTAGAAAGGTGTCAGTGGTATATTTGAATTAATCTTTCAGCCTCAAACATTCCCTCATTTTAACCAAAGATCTATTGGAAACCTAAAATAACTAAGTTTGCTTACTATCTGAAGAAGTGAGTGTATGGAAAGAGGGGAGAGATGACATCTGACAGTGCTTGAGTTGGTCAAAATCTAGTACAAAGGGGTATATGACTGACCAGCAGGCAGGAGGGCCAATGGGTTGCAGGGACTATTGCTTTCCCTCCCAAGCTGCTTGAACTCTGCAGGCAGCTGATTGGAGTGCAGTGGCAGTCAGTTTCACCTGTAGTGCCCTGCCTGAATATTTCCATGAAGCCTGCCCTTAGAAGTAAATGTACTGCAGAGAGGGAGAAAAATGTGTAGTGCCATAGAAAGTACAAACAAAAGTAGCAGGTTTAAAAAATTATGGCATATATACCTAAAAAAACACCAGTTTCACAGCTTTAATCATTGCTTCTTTATAGCATCTTTTATAAACAGGTCCTTAAAATACTCATGGGTTTCTCTTGGGTAAAAATGCAAAACAAATTTGAGATTTGAATGAGCTCACTTGAGTTAATAATATTATGCCGATTTAACCCAGTTGAACATCTGTACCAGTATTGTATGTACAGGAATATAACACTATTCAGTACAATGAGAATCACAGAATCACTAGGTTGGAAAAGACTCTAAGATCAAGTCCAACCCATGCCCTAACACCTCAACAAAACCACAGCACGGAATTCCACAACCAGTCTTTTGTTAAACACATCCTTGGGTGGCGACTCCACCACCACCCTGGGCAGACAATTCCACTACTTTATCACCCTTTCTGTAAAAAACTTTTCCTAATATCCAACTTATATTTCCCTTGGTGCAGCTTAAGACTGTGTCCTCTTGTTCTGTCAGTTGCTGTCTGGACAAAAGACCANATGCAGGAGGTTATTGTGGCCAAATGCAGGACTTGACACTTGGACATGTTAAACTTCATCTTATTGGATTCTGCCTATCCACCCAACCATTCCAGGTCTCTCTGAAGAGCCCTCCTCCCTTCCAACAGATTGGCACGCACTCCCAGCTTAAGATTGTCTGCAAATTTATTCATGAAAGACTCAGTACCCTTGTCCATGTCATCAATAAAAAATATTGAACAGAACTGGCCCCTGTGGGACACCACTGGTGACCGGCCACCAGCTGGATGCAGCACCATTCACCACCACTCTCTGGGCCATTCAGCCAGTTCCTAACCCAGCAAAGAGTGCTCCTGTCTAAGCCACAGGCTGCCAGCTTTTTCAAGAGTATGCTGTGGAAGACAGTGTCAAAGGCCTTGCTGAAGTCTAAATAGACAACATCCACAACCCTTCCTGCTTCCACTAGGCAGGTCACCTGG
>WBMY01008545.1:3138-18143 GCA_013397315.1 Donacobius atricapilla
GCACGGAGCTGCTCCATCCCCTCTGCTCCATCCCCTCCTCCCGCACGGAGCCGCTCCGCCCCCGCGGCTCCCGCAGCTCCGGGCCCGGCTCACAGCGGCCTCTCCTTTCTCCTTCTCTCCCACAGCCTCCGCCCGCTGCGTGTCCCTTCTGGAACAGCGTTAACCTCTGCGAGCCCGGCGCGGAGCACGGAGCGGGCACGGAGCCGCCGGGGCCGGGGCCGGGAATGGGGGTACACGGGAGGGGGCTCCGAGGGGCTGTCCCGCTGCTGGGCCCCGGCTAATGCCCCTGCCAGGACCCGCGTCCTTCCCGCTGCTGGGCCCCGGCTAATGCCCCTGCCAGGACCCGCGTCCTTCCCGCTGCTGGGCCCCGGCTAATGCCCCTGCCAGGACCCGCGTCCTTCCCGCTGCTGGGCCCCGGCTAATGCCCCTGCCAGGACCCGCGTCCTTCCCGCTGCTGGGCCCCGGCTAATGCCCCTGCCAGGACCCGCGTCCTTCCCGCTGCTGGGCCCCGGCTAATGCCCCTGCCAGGACCCGCGTCCTCCCCCCTGCCGGACCTGGGGTGCCCCCGGTTTCACACGGGGGGTCCCCAGGGGGGTGTGGAGGGTCCTGTCCCCCGCTTTGTTGTGTCCTGTCCCCTCGGCGCGTCCGAGGCCGCTCATCCGAGCCGATTTTAGGAAACCGCTCCTATTTTTGATCAGCAATGTCCCGGGAGTGGAATAAAGAGGAATGAGGCAGGAGAGGGAAGGTGGCTGCTGGTGTCACTGCCCGGGTGGGGCCGGGGGACAAACCCCGGGGGTGCACAGGGATCCAGGGCGCCCCGGGAATGCTGAGATGGAAATCCCGGCCGGGGCTCCTCGGGGTCCCCAGCACGAGCAGCAGCCCCTGGGGAGGGGTCCCTGCTCCGGGCGCCGTGGGGGTCCCACCAGCCTGTCCCCTTTGGAGGGGCCCCGAGTGTCCCCAGCCCTCTCTCGAGTCCCTCTCTGGGGTTTGGGGAAGCTCCAGGAGGCCTTGGATGGGAAAAGGAACTCTTCGCATGACGGAAGTTTCTGTGGGATGGAAAGAACATTTCAGAGCTTCGTTTTGCCCCCGCTTGGAGGTGCCTGGGGAGGTGTTTGGGGCATCGGGAGGGGTTTTCCTGCCCTTTTTTGAAGCCCTGCATCAATCCCTGCCCTCCCACTGCCACTCACGGGCAATGACTGAAAGTTTCACCCTCCTAGAAGGCAAAAATTTCACATTCCTGGCGTCCCCCAGGGTTTTATTTATTTGTTCTTTTTAAGCAATGAACACCTGAAATATCCATAATGGGGAAAACTTTGTGCCCCTTCAGTTGTCCGTGGAAGCGCCACAAACCCGCGTGGGAGAAGGGGATGAAGGGAGAGCAGGGGGCCGGGAAATGGAATGGGCTGGCGTGACTCGCAGGAGAGGGTGTTCACAGGGGAAAAAACGGAATTCAGGGCCTGGGAATGCTGGATGCGGTCAGCGCTGCCGGCTGAATGCTTGACGCCGCAATTTCCTGCCAGTAAAACTCCTGAGAGAAATTCCAAGCCGGGGATTTCACCCCGAGCGCGTTCCCGGAGCCGCCCCGGGCGGTCCCTCCCGCCGAGCCCCGGAGGGGAGGAAACGCCGCTGCAGCACCAAGCACAGCCGGGAACCAGGAGCCTGAAATACTCCAGGAGGGATTTCTGCCGGCACAAGTCACGTTCTGAGTCACGGCCCCTCCTTCAGCCGACATCTGCAGCCGTGAGGGGAGAGCGAGTGAGGAGGGATGCGCGGAATGGAGACTCAGCTGAGTGCGAGGGCAGGAACGAGCCTCTCCTCTGGCTCGCAGGCCTGACAGAGCCGCCAGCCCTGCAAAAGCCCCTCCTGCAGGCCCCCGACCCGCCAGCCCCGTGCTGGCAGCTCAGCAAGGGTTGGAAAAGGGCACCAGGGCAGCAGAGGGGCAGCGACAGCGTCCGCTCCGCGCCCCGGGCTGCAGCCAGGATCCAGCCCTGCCACCCTGGCACGGGGGGATCTGCCCCTGGCCCTCACAGGGGCAGGATTGGGCTTCCCTCCTTCGGGAGGTGATGGAAAAGTGGCAAAAAGTGCAAGCAGGGATGTCCCAAGGCCGGGCTGGATGGGCTTGGAGCGAGCCGGGGCAGCGGGAGGGGTCCCGTGGCGGGGCTGGCCCTGGATGGGCTTTAACGTCCCTTCCAACCCGACCCGAGCGCTCCCCGCGCCGCCGGCAGCTCGTGGCAATTAATAAAGCCATCAATAATTCACGGGGCGCTGACATTGCAGCCCCGCCGGCTGCCCCAGGGAATCAAAGAGATCTCNTTTGCCCTTTTCCCGGGGCTGCGCTCCCATAAAGGCTCCCCTTGTGCCGGGCTGGAATTTCTGGCGGCTGCGGCCCCGGGCCGGGAATGAATGAGCCGGGACAGGCGGGACGGACCCCAAGGGCCGGGCTCTGCTCCCATCCGCCGGGATTATTGACCGGGAGCGATTCCTGAGGATAAAAGGGAGAGACAAGGACCTGGGCTGCAGATTCCTGGCGGCGTTTTCCCTCGCTGTTCTCACTTCGGGGGGGTTTTATCCTCAAACTTCAGTCCGGACACGTTCGGGTTCCCTGAGTGGAAACCAGAGCCTGGAATTTCTGTCCCTTCAGAAATCCCGCACAGCACACCGGCGCCTTTAAAAAATCACCTTCGAACAGCCAGGGTGGAAAAGGGGGATGTTCTCAGCGTTTTCCTGCAGGGAAGGGTTTCTCCTCTGCCATCTACCGGCACCTGCACGGCCCCGCCGCCGGATCCTGCCCGGAACTGTGGGTTCCGCAAACGCCGCGGGGATTTTCAGCGCACAAACTCGGGAGCGGTTCCCGAGCTGCCCCCGGGTGCTGCTGGCGGGAGCAGGAGGCGGCAGCCGAGGGGAACCGGCCCCGCTTCAGCTGCTCCCGCACTTCCCCAGCTGGATGTGGGGAAAGCTGGCGCTGGAGGAAGGCTGAGAGGTTCGGGAAGGGAATATTCGGGGGGGAAAGCGGCTCTCCAGGAACCTGGGGCTGCAAACAGCACAGAGAGCTTGAGCGCCTTTTATTGCCCTCACAGGGGTTTGTTCCTTTTTGGAAGGCAACAGAGCAGAAAATCAAACTTTTCTCTGAGCAGCAAACACTTTTCCATTTAATGAACCAGTGTTCTTATTGTGGGTGTCTTCAACTTGGCTAAACCTTAAAACACTTCAACAGTTTCTAGCTGGGGCAGGGGGAGAGGTTTGAAGTTCCTTTTGCTTTACAGAAACCTGGAGATCGAGAGGGGAAAATGCCTTGTTTGATCAAAGCACTGGAACTGCTTTCAGAAATCACCTTTAGCTAAAGCTGAATGCACAAACCGTGGAGCATTTCTTAGCCTGAGTTAGAGACCTTGGCAAGCTGGAGAAGTGCAGCTCCTCAAATCCCGTCCCTCCCTTTCTCCTCCAATTCCCAAGAGAAAACAAATTCAAGAGCTCGGCATGTTTTGGGTTCTGGGCTAAGATCACACGAGCTTCAGTTGGTGTCTGCACATCAGCTGTGGAAACCATGCCGTTTTTATTGTGTGCAAACATGCACAGTGGGAAAAGAATGCAGTTTGTGTTCCCAAGGGAGAGGCCCCAGCCCTCCACCCCGAGGAGCAGAGCGCTGGGGAAGGAATTCCACTCCCCAGCCCTCCGTGAGCTCACTCAGCTGGGCCCAGCTTCTGCCCCTCCAGCTCTCGCTGGGACGGGAACTTCAGAAAGAATCGGAGACTTCTTTGCCAATGTTCGAAGGGGAAGGAAGAGAAATCCAGCAGGAAGAGAGGAGGGCTCCGTGGGCCTCAGGTGCTGCTGCTGCTGCCCATGGCCATGTAAAGGATTTCCTTGTGGAAGTTGGCCTGCGCATTCACCAGGTGGAACAGGTTCAGGAAGCTGCTGTCCTCCTCGTCCCGCTCCCCTGGCAGGGCACAGAAACCACGGGAAAGGAGCCGTGAGGGCCAGAGCACAGAAACCACGGGAAAGGAGCCGTGAGCACAGAAACCACAGGAAAGGAGCTGTGAGGGCCGGGAGTACAGAAACCACGGGAAAGGAGCCGTGAGGGCCCGGAGCTCACCCAGCTCAGCTCAGGAGCTGAAGCTCCCCCAGCAGAGCTCTCAGCAGAGGGAGGCGCAGCCGGGGCTCGCCACTGCGGTTTATCCTCAGCCCACGGCAGCACAGGGGCAGCTCCCCCAGACTCCTGCGCCAGCCTGTGCAGGGCCCGGCAGGAGCAGCGGTGTGCCGGGGCAAGAGGCTGGGCTGAGCCGAGCTGAGCTGAGCTGAGCCGAGCTGAGCTGAGCTGAGCCGAGCTGAGCTGGGTGTTCCTCGCTCCAGCAGGGCTGAGAACAGGCTGCAGCTGCAGCTGGTGCAGGTTTAAGCTCAGCCCAAAGGGACCTTGGGCTCAGCTTTCTGGTGGGACAGGTTGTTAAACCGCTGTTGGTTCCACCATCCATGGCACCAGGAATCCCTTAGCAAGAGGAGTAATTGGAAATAAATATTTCTTCCCAACTTGCTCGGTTATTTTTGTTGCCCAGGTTTGCTGTGGCTGCCCCTGGATGCCTGGCAGTGCCCAGGGCCAGGCTGGGCAGGGCTTGGAGCGCCCTGGGGCAGTGGGAGGTGCCCCTGCCCGTGGCAGGGGGTGGCACTGGACAGGCTTGAAGGTCCTTCCCACCCAAAGCATTCTGCAATTCTGTCAGTCTGTGATTTTGTGTTCTCCAGCCCCCGGGGCCCTGCAGGACTGCCCTGCCAGGGGAGGGAGGGAAGGCCCGGCTGCCTGGATGCCATGGCCGCCTCCAGAGCTGCTCCAGGAGCCGGCCCATGCCCACGGGCCCAGCCTTACCAGCCAGCACTGCCTGCAGCATGCCCATCAGCANCCAGCAGGAAGAGAGGAGGGCTCCGTGGTCCTCAGGTGCTGCTGCTGCTGCTGCTGCCCATGGCCATGTAGAGGATTTCCTTGTGGAAGTTGGCCTGCGCATTCACCAGGTGGAACAGGTTCAGGAAGCTGCTGTCCTCCTCGTCCCGCTCCCCTGGCAGGGCACAGAAACCACGGGAAAGGAGCCGTGAGCGCCAGAGCACAGAAACCACGGGAAAGGAGCCGTGAGCACAGAAACCACAGGAAAGGAGCTGTGAGGGCCGGGAGTACAGAAACCACGGGAAAGGAGCCGTGAGGGCCCGGAGCTCACCCAGCTCAGCTCAGGAGCTGAAGCTCCCCCAGCAGAGCTCTCAGCAGAGGGAGGCGCAGCCGGGGCTCGCCACTGCGGTTTATCCTCAGCCCACGGCAGCACAGGGGCAGCTCCCCCAGACTCCTGCGCCAGCCTGCGCAGGGCCCGGCAGGAGCAGCGGTGTGCCGGGGCAAGAGGCTGGGCTGAGCCGAGCTGAGCTGAGCTGAGCCGAGCTGAGCTGAGCTGAGCTGAGCCGAGCCGAGCTGGGTGTTCCTCGCTCCAGCAGGGCTGAGGACAGGCTGCAGCTGCAGCTGGTGCAGGTTTAAGCTCAGCCCAAAGGGACCTTGGGCTCAGCTTTCTGGTGGGACAGGTTGTTAAACCGCTGTTGGTTCCACCATCCATGGCACCAGGAATCCCTTAGCAAGAGGAGTAATTGGAAATAAATATTTCTTCCCAATTATGATGGTTATTTTTGTTGCCCAGATTTGCTGTGGCTGCCCCTGGATGCCTGGCAGTGCCCAGGGCCAGGCTGGGCAGGGCTTGGAGCACCCTGGGGCAGTGGGAGGTGCCCCTGCCCGTGGCAGGGGGTGGCACTGGACAGGCTTGAAGGTCCTTCCCACCCAAAGCATTCTGCAATTCTGTCAGTCCGTGATTTTGTGTTCTCCAGCCCCCGGGGCCCCGCAGGACTGCCCTGCCAGGGGAGGGAGGGAAGGCCCGGCTGTCTGGATGCCATGGCCGCCTCCAGAGCTGCTCCAGGAGCCGGCCCATGCCCACGGGCCCAGCCTTACCAGCCAGCACTGCCTGCAGCATGCCCATCAGCATGTGGGCAAAGGTGTTCTCCAGGCACTGCAGGAAGTTTTTTCTCTCCCAGGGAGTGCTGAAAACCTTGCAGACCTTCTGCATCATCTTCACTGCCCAGTCCATGCAGTACAGGTCCTTCTCACACACCTGGAGGCAAAGCAAGGATCAAACCCACAGTTTTTATGAGGAAAGGTCAAATCTTGGCATTCACTCCTGGTTTTGGACCGGTTGTGCCAAGGCCTGGAAAATCAGGGGTTGTGAGAAGGACACCGAGGTTGTTCTTGCTGGCACAAAGGGGATTCTGAACCTTCTGCTGGTGGTGCTTCTCCTCAGGGATGGGCTGGGCAGGGAGCAGAGGTGGAAGAGCACCCAGCTCCTGGCTGGATTTCTTCCTGGGAGCAGCGGGGGAAACTTTTCCAGCCTGAGGGAGCGAATTTGGGGCAAAGAGGCTGTGCTGAGCTGTACTCACCAGAGCCATGAAGACCATGAGCCTGGCCAGCTCCGCAGCTCGGCCATTCACAGCTTTGCTGGCCAGGAAGGTGAAGCAGATGCTGTTCCCACTCAGCAGGAGGAGCCGAGCGTTGTTCTCCATCAGCCACTCCTGGGGAAGGACTTTGGAACGAGGGGGAGAGGATTTCAGTCACCCCTGAGCAGCGAAGCTGCACCAAAAATCCCTGCCAGTGACAATCAGAGCTCCCCACACCAACCCTGTGACACAGTCTCAGCCAAAGCTCTCCTGGTAAAATTGCTCAGGAGAATTTTGCCTGAGAGAACTCCATGCTTGGACAGTGTTTCCTGAATAATTCAAGGCAAGGTTTGTGTTTTAAAGGTCTGGATGGATCTTAGAAGATTTCTCCATGGGGAAAGACAGCCTGGATGTGTAAGGGACTCTGGGTTTCTCCCATCCCAGCCTGGCTTCCCAGTGTGGTGACTTTTCCAGTTAAGCCACAGCTACTGGGAGGAGTTTTGCAGTGCACAGCTGGGTTTGGAGGATGTGAGGATCCACAATCCCAGGGATTAATGATAAAGGCAAAAACACACCTGAGAGCTCATCCACAAGACTGATAACATCATCTGCTGTCCATTCTCTAGCCTCTGTACCATACAGCAGCTTAATTGCATCAGCCAAACCCTTCAGACTGGTCTCATCTGTTGGTCCTTCTATCATTTTCTGCCAGACCACATGTCCTGAGCGATACATCAACCACAACTGCTAGTAAGTGACACTTTTTAAACAAGGAAGTTGCTAAAGCGAGCCTCACAGCAGGGGCAGAGGGATTCAGGTGACACCACTGAGGCTTTGGGATTATTTCCCATCTGTCATTTTAGCAGGGACAGTGAGGCAGACTTAAAGGAATCCAAGTTTAATAATTCAGTGAGAGAAGGTGTTTTCCTTCAGGGAAATGGGTGCTTCTTTGAGATGGATTTGAGTTAAGTCTACCCAGGGCAGGGGAGAATGGAGAACCAGAGGAGTCATTAATTTCTTCATTGAATTGTAACTTATACACGTGTGTGTGTGTGTGTATAATTTATGTTTTCTGTATGTTAGTGATGTCTGGTTGAGCAGAACCATTTTTTTTCCCCCAGGCAATGCAATGGCTCCAGTGGCTTCAGATGGACAGAGAGGGCAGGTTTANCTCCGTGATTCCAACACAATCTCTTTTTTTGGGGGGGGATTTCTGCCAGCAAATCCCCTCCCGGGCCCACCCATTGCCCCCGGGGTGGGCGCTCACCGTCGCGGGAGGACACGGGCCCGAAGATGATGTAGAGCAGGCGGGCCTGGTTGACCATGGGCCAGGGCTTGAGGATGCGGGTGAGCCAGAAGGCGGAATCGCTGCGGGGGCTCCCGGGGGCCAGCAGCACCCCGCGGCAGAACAGGCGGATGCGCAGCTCCAGCCTCCGGGCGCTGCCTGGGGAAAGGGCTGCGCTCAGAATTCCCCAGCCCCGCTCCCTGCAAAGCACCGCTCCTTCGTAGGAGGGGAAAGGGGGATTTTTCGGGGCGTATTTGATTCGGTTTGAGTCTCTCGGTTCGTGGATTTTCGGGCGCTTTGCGGTGGAATGTGTGGGTGCGCGCTCCACGAGGGCTCCCGGCTCTTTTCTGGGGTTTGGGAGGGAGGAAGGGCGGTGTGGCTGTGGATGGAGTGGTCCTCAGAAATTCTCAGTTCCGTGATGGGAAGTGGGAGAATTCCTTGAGGGGCATTTGTCCCGTCGCTGTCAGGGTTCAGAAATGTTCAACCTCACTTTTTACTGCTCCATTTTATTTCTAACTGGGTTCCTTCCCCACTGATTTCACTGGCCTAGAGCGGGGAAGGTTCAAATCCATGTTACTGCTGAAGAGGAGACACGAGCGGTGCTTTGGATTGATAATGGGATGATTGGAAATCCCTAAAGGCCTCCCAAGACAAATCACTTCAGAGACAAAAGCGCTTCTCTGAGCTCTTGGGGAGGAGAGAACAGCCGCGGCCATCGAGGTGAAGGCCCGGAATTGCTGTAGGATGCCCCCAGAGCACCCAGCAGAGCCAGGAGCCCAGGCTGAGCCGAGCCAGAGCACCCCAAATCCCTCCCAAATCCCAAATCCCTCCCACATTCCATTTCCAGCCATCAGGAGCCGTTTCCCAGCCGAGAATTTTGGGTTTCTGGGGACTCTCTCAATCCCTCCCACATTCCATTTCCAGCCATCAGGAGCCGTTTCCCAGCTGAGAATTTTGGGGTTTGGGGGACACCCCCGATCTCTCCCACATTCCATTTGCAGCCACCAGGAGCCGTTTGCCAGACGAGAATTTTGGGGTTTGGGGGACACCCCCGATCTCTCCCACATTCCATTTGCAGCCACCAGGAGCCGTTTCCCGGACAACAATTTTGGGGCTTTGGGGGGGACCCCCAATCCCACCCACATTCTGTTTTCAGCCACCAGGAGCCATTTCCTGCCCGAGAATTTTGGGTTTTTGGGGACTCCGGCTGCTGGGAGTTACCTGGTTTGCTGCTGACCACGGTCTGCACTTTCCGGGCTAAATTGCTGAGCTCCCAGAGGAAGTTGAAGACCCGGTGGCACTCGAGCTCGTCCCAGCCTGCGGTCAGGATCTGGAGGGGAGGGAAACGGGGAGAAAATGAGGAGGTGAGAGGGAATTCTGTTCCCAGTGCTCACAGCAGATAAAGAATTTATCCGGTGGTCTCCCAGGAGAGGGAGGGAAGGGTCGTACCTGAGTGGAGGGCAGGGAAGTCATTGCCTGCCTCAGGTGGTGCTGAAGACCTTGGTATTGAAATTGGCCGGAAAAGAAACTTTCTAACGTGATTTGAAGCATTAGAAAGGAGGAATTCATCAGCCTGATGCCACCCGGAATCAAAAAGTGCTGAGAGTGTCCCAAAATCTGATCTGTGACTGTTGTGTGGGAGGTGTTTGCTGCAAAATGTCCCAGCACCAATAATCACCTGCTCTTCTAAGAGAGGGTTTGAATTTTTTTTTTTAACGTTGATTCTAAGCTATCACAAGCCGAAACAATTCTGGCCTCTGATGTGTGGAGCCGCTTCCCTGGAAACTAAAGCGTCTCTGCTCTCGACCTGTGAATTTGTGTGATGAAATGTTCCCTTTTTCCCCTGTCTTCTTAGGTAATAAATTGCTGATCAAACCCCAGACTGGTTGGGAGTGAAATCCAGGCCAAGGAATTCCCAGCAGTCAAATCAGCAACTTTCAGCTCCAGAAAGAAAACCCAGAGAACTGTGTGAATAAACACCACCCCAAACTCCAAAAAACCCAGTTTATACTTCTAAAAATCTTGCAAAACGCGGATTAATTTAGGAAAAAATGCCTTAATTTTCTTTTTTATTTGTGCTACTTGCCTTGTGTCCATGGGGATACTGTACCTGCAAGAACACCCCATAGCACTGCAAGCCCAGGCAGTGCAGAGGGCTGGCACAACCATTCAGCTTGAAACAGGAAACCTGCAAGTGAAACAGCAGTGCTTCACCCTAATGGACCAATATTTAATTGCTGTGATTGGAAATCTGCGCTCCTTGTGCTCCTCAGTTCAGAGAGGTTCAGAAGGATTCCCCTCCCTCTTTGTGTGAGTGGTGGGAAGGTTGTGGAAATGAGTTCTTGAAATGAGTTATGGCAGCTACGTTGGGGTTTAGCATTGACTCAGAACTGGGGGTGTACAAAAGGGGTTTGGGAAGAAAAACCCCATTTTCAGGGAGACAAATCCCATTTTCAAGGAGGAAAACCCCATTTTCCAGAGAGGAAAACCCCATTTTCAGGGAGGAAAAACCCCTATTTCCAGGGAGGAGAAATCCAGTTTCCAGGGAGGAAAAACCCAATTTTCACGGAGGAAATGTTTCAAACACCTCCAGGGCCGGTGCCCACCACCCTGGCAGCACATTCCAACGCCCAGCCCCTCTTTCTGGGAAGAATTTTTTCCTGATGTCCAGCCTGAACTTCCCCTGGCGCAGCTGAAGGCTGTATCCTCTTGCCCTGCTGTCCCTGGTGAGCACCCAAGAGGAAGTTGCCGTGTGGAAATTTGTGGTGTTGTGAGTACAAGGAACAGAATCACCGGGTTGGAAGAGATCATTGAGATCATGGAGTCCAACCCAGCCCCAACACCTCCACTAAACCACGGCACCCAGNGGGAGGAAAATTTCCATGAAGGGCTGTGCAGAGTTTTCAGCAGCCCAGGAAATGGTGAGGAGCTGAGAACCACCAGCCTGGGAAGGTGGAACAGTCTCATGTCCAACACACTGGAGTTTGGAATTGATATTATAAAGAGAGTGATTCCAAATCAATAGACTGATTATTCAGTGGTAATATACTCCAGCAAAGAATCAGAGAATCACAGGATTAATCAGGTTGGGAAAGACCTTTAAGGACATAAGTCCCACCTGTGACCTAAGACCTCCTCATGAATTAACCATGGCAGCAAGTGCCACGTCCAGCCTTGTTTCAATCACCTCCAGGGCCGGTGCCCACCGCCCTGGCAGCACATTCCAATGCCCAGTCACTCTTTCTGGGAAGAATTTTTTCCTGATGTCCAGCCTGAACTTCCCCTGGCGCAGCTGAAGGCTGTGTCCTCTTGCCCTGCTGTCCCTGGTGAGCACTCAAGAGGAAGTTGCCTTGTGGAAATTTGTGGTGTTGTGAGTACAAGGAACAGAATCACCGGGTTGGAAGAGATCATTGAGATCATGGAGTCCAACCCAGCCCCAACACCTCCACTAAACCACGGCACCCAGTGCCACGTCCAGTCTTTCTTTAAACCACGGCACCCAGTGCCACGTCCAGTCTTTCTTTACACACAGCCAGGGGTGTGACTCCACCANCCTAAAGTGAGGGGCAGAACTGGACACAGCACTCGAGGTGAGGCCTCACCAGTGCCGAGCACAGGGGAAGAACCTCCCTGCTCCTGCTGGCCAGTGAGGAATGGTGGAAGGGATGCCTTTTCCTGGTCTTGACCAACCTGAGAGCCAGGCACAGGTAAGGGATGAGGGGTTTTTACCTCAGAATTCAATGAGGATCCTGATGGTGCCCCACTTTGCCGAGGCGGGATTGTGCCACGAGGCACACATGTGATAGATCACATCTTTACAATTTTTATACCTTACAAATTAGCATTTCTAGCAAGGATGCCTCAATGGGAGGCCTGGATGAATGGTGTGATGTCCTCCCATCCACAGAATTCCCTCCTGGATGGGCCAAACCTTGAGTTTACAGGATCTGTTCTACAGAGGACCTGGGTTTGCCAAGATAGTGTCGGGTTTTCCAGCCTCCTACCAGGAGGCCTTTAGGATATTTGCTCCCCTGACCTAACAGAATTCCAGGATTATGCTAAAATATTAGACTTAAGGAATTACAAGTAAGCATGCTAAGAATATTGAGGGTATGTGGGGTTGTTTTTTATTGTTTTTTTTTTTTTTTTTTTGTTAGAGCCAGGATTAATTGCTCAAGAGACATTGTTCCCGTGTTCAGGCTCAGAGGCTTATTAATTCTTATCTGTGTTACAGTCTCACAAGTTGTGAGTTCTAGCTAGCAAAGTGAAAAATGGTTGTCTCTCTAACCCTTTCCAAGGTCTTTTAAGCACAAACTGTCCAATTGTGAGATGACATCTGAATTATTTTTTTTTTTAACCCAATAACCAAACACCCGTGGCCTGCAATGCAGACTTTCTTACCCAATTACAAAATATCACCCAGACCCATGGAGAAGGTGAAAAAGAAGGATTAGCCTACACTCTAAATCCTCCATCTTGCTTTATATCTATTACTGTATTCTAAACCCTTAAACTCCAAGTTTTCCCCCCTGTGATATCACACACTTCTATCCAAACTCCACACCCACAATCCCAGAGCCATCACTCGATTTTGGAAGATTTTTCCACAGCCTCAGGCCAAATGTGGAGTTTTCTTGGGGGTCAGTGCCTGTCAGCACAGAAAAACTAAAATTCCCAGTGCCCGGGGTTCCAACAAGGGCACATAAGAGTAACATAAAAGAAAAGGCAAAAACACCATCCTGGCATCAAACTTACCCCTGAGAGCACCTTGTGCACGTACTTGAGCCTGTCCCTGGTGGGCAGCAGCAGGGTGCACCTCTTGAGCAGCAGCCCTGTGGCAGAGGGGTTCAACACACACAGCTCTGGGGGTGCTCAGGCACTGCTGGAGCATCCTCAGGGAAAACAAACAAACAAACAAACAAACAACAAAATACGGCCTGAAAAGGCGGGCACAGAGAAAAAGCTGCTGCCTCGAGGTGAGGGGAGCAGCGGTTTGTGTTTGGAGTGGGGGTAGCAGGGCCATCTTTTCCCAAAGGAAATATTTTCAAGGAGTTTGCAGCTCCCTGCTGTGGGCTCGACATTTCTGAGCCTGCATTTCAGCTCGCTGACCACTGCCAGCTCCTTTCCCAAGGGAAAGCTGCCAACAGTTTCTCTTTTCAAAACATCTCTCTCCGTTTCTCAGCACAGGCTCAGCAAACAGTGTTCCCTTTGCCAGAACAACTGTCCCAGGGGTTGTTTCCTATTCCTGAACCAATGGAGAGCAGTGTCAGTGCCATGGAGCAATAATAGACCTTTTTACACAGTGTGTTCTAAAAGAAACTGCTGGGATTGTAAATAAAGCTTTTTTCTCTTCTGACAGCTCCGTGGAGTCAGTCTGTTTTGTGTCCTACAAAATACAGCCTGAAAATGTGGGCACAGAGAAAAAGCTGCTGCCTCGAGGTGAGGGGAGCAGCGGTTTGTGTTTGGAGTGGGGGTAGCAGGGCCATCTTTTCCCAAAGAAAATATTTTCAGGGAGTTTGCAGCTCCCTGCACCCGCTGGGAGTTGTTCATGGTGTTGTTTGAAGCCCCCGTTACTCACAGTTGGAGCTGTATTAAAATTCCTGCGTCGGTTTGGGAATTACAGCAGTTCAAAATATTGGACAGAAATGTTAACTTGCTGCACCCCTACGCTGGTTTTCCCCTCACGTCATTCCCCAGGGGTTTTTTTTGCAGGACAGCCACATGCTCTAAAAAGCAAATATTCTGAAATTCCTTAATGTAAAACATAGCAGAGAGGGAGATTTATATTCATGTTTGAGATGTCAGAGTCTGGAGCTCATTATCCCGAGGAACAGCTGGTTGTTGAGCAGAATTTCTTCTACACTCCTGACAGAAACTGGGTTAACAGCTTGCACTCAAAGTCTTTCACCAGAGTAAAATATATATATACATACACTGCTTGCTGATTAATCAAGGAATTCACTGGAAAGCTTGGAGTTTCCCAAGGGAAAGAAAAAAAAAAAAAGAATTTTTTTCTCCAGAAAAAATAAACCTAAAAACAACATCCTTTTTTTTCCCAAGGTCAGAAGGTACTTTGTGGATTTACTGTGGTTCTGAAGTGACTCTTCCCTCACTCCGAGCGTGTCAGCATTCCTGCAGACAGCCGTAATTTATTCATCAGCCTGGGATCTGCTCCAAAGCTCAGCCAAGTCCATTTTTTATTGACTAGATCAGGCTTTGGCGAGCACTCCCAGAGGAGCAGCTGTTAGGACAGCTCAGCTCCACACCAGGATGGAGCTGTCGGTGACGGGAAAATGTGGGGAGGAAAAATAAAAAAAAAATGGGGGGGGTTGAGCAAAAGGTGCTTTTTGAGTGCAGTTTATTCCTGCTGCAATGTAAATATTGATTTTGCAGCCAGCCCTACCAGGAACGTTCCCCTGAGCCTCCCACTGTGACACAGCCAAAGATTTCATATATAAAAATTTTTTTTTTAATATGTGTTATGTGTTTTACACCTACAGCTCCTGCAGGGGTGGGCTCACACCTACATTTAAATAACCAGGTGCCATTTTGGGTGAGATTACTACAGAGCCCAAACCAATGCTGATTTCTTTTAAAGAATTACCAGGTTTCAGGCCTCATTTTAAAGAGGAAACAGATTAATTTAAAAGGTATTTTAAGGTACCTCAAAACCTCCACGGTTTGCTTACAATAGGTTTTTGTTCTAAGTGATTTGAACAGCTTTCCTTTACCTCGTGTGATTTAATGTCTTCAATGTCTTTACTTAAGGTGTTTAATGTCTTTAGTGCCTTTCCTTAATGTATTTAATGCCTTTATTTCATGTATTTTAACGCCTTTATTTAATGTATTTTAACACCTTTATTTAATGTCTTTAGTGCTTTTATTTAATGTATTTAATGCCTTTATTTAATGTCTTTAATGCCTTAATGTATTTAATGCCTTTACTTAATCTTTTCAATGCCTTTATTTAATATTTTAATGCCTTTACCTAATGTATTTAATGCCTTTACTTAATGCATCTAATACCTTTACTTAATGTATTTAATACCTTTACTTAATGTCTTTAATGCCTTTACTTAATGTCTGCAGTTCAACCCGTGTTTACAATTCCCCATCTACCCTTGGCATTCATTTCCCCGCCAAACGCACATTTTTCTATCGGACGGGGAACAGTAAATAACGGCCCCGAGGATGCTTTAATTTTATTCCCTCCTCGGGGGGCGCGAATGGAGCCGGCAGGGGCGGGCGGCTGCGGGTCCCAGCCCAGGGGATTTGGGAA
>WBMY01008546.1:0-49957 GCA_013397315.1 Donacobius atricapilla
TGTGGCAGGGGAAGGAGCAGGGCAGCCCAGGTGGTGTTACAAATGCCACACAGGCAGCAGGGATTTGTCTGTATGGATGGTTTGAACTTGCTGCATGAAGTGGCCTCTGGGGTTCCTTATCTTGTACCTGCTCTGGGGATGGGAGCTGAGACTCCTGTGGGAACCACCCTGCAATGCTGCCTTGCTAGGTCCTCCCAAGGGCTTGCAAGTGTACAGGGACAAAGACACCTCCTCCCCTGTGGGAACTGCCAGAGAAGAAGGGCGTGTGATGAGGTGATGAACAGGGTGGTGGGGATATGGGTGATCCAGGAATGGGAACACATCAGGAGGCTGAATCCACAGACAGAACTAGGGCAAAGTTTCATAATCTCTTTGTCCTTCATAGCCTCTGCTTCCACAAAACAGCCCCTTACTTGGGGGCTTCATAAGATAAGAAGATATCAAGGGGCTATTGCTCCCAAAAGGGGATGTGTAATCCCCTGTAATCAGAACAAATGGCAGAGGGGGAAGAAAGCTGCCTTATCATTTTGCTTATACAGGCTTCCCTCTGATCTCCTAATCTCTGGAATGGGGCTGATCTCACCCACACTTAGAATGTAAAAGGGACATGTTCCAGTCAGCTGCTCAGGTCTTGCCTATGATCACCAGAAATAGGCACCACCTTATCAGAAGCACCTAAGACAAGATAACCAGCCCTTTGGGTAGGTCTGTATGTCTCATCAGCTACAGAACCAGCCAAATGCCACTGGAAATTGCATCCTGCATTTTAAAGGGCTACATGCAGAGTCCCACTCCCAGGTCTGTCACCACCAACCCTTTATTGCAAAGGCTGAAAGCACATGAACCCAAGCAGATTATGTCTTCTCCCATAAGTAAAAGCAAGAATATGTCCAAGTATCTACTGCTGTAGCATCCCCTGTCCCATCAATGCTTTTCTTATGACACAAAGCAAGGAGAACAATAGAGAGATGGGAAGTAACCCAAGATGAAGTCACCTGGCTCATGTCTCACTCAAGTACTCGTTCTGAGGGGGAGGCTCATTCCTGCCTCAAGCCCACCTGAGCCCATCAGCTGGTCACATGAGAGAAGCAAGCCCAAGAGGCTAAAGAAAAGCTTGCTCATTAGTCAGCCCCAAATGGTGTTTAGCCACCTACGCAACTCTGATGGGAGAAGAGGAATGCAAAATGCTCCTGCACCACACCCCAAAACAGAGCCTCAGGTAGATCCCCTACATACTGCCTGTACCTCTCCTTATGTGCCTAGTCACTCACAGAGCAGGGACCGCCCAAAGAGGTACAACACATTTTTGTGCTGAGGGATGGTTACTTATAGCCTCCGCCTCCTCTCAGGTCCCTCCCTATACCCCAAAGGAAAACATGAATGATGACACAGATGAGTCGGGGTGAGTACAACTAATTTCTCTCCTCCTCCACCTCGTCATTCAGTCGTTCTTCTCCCGTAATGGGAGACAGACAGGAGGGTACTCCCCCCACATCCAGTCAAAACAAACCTCTCTCAATAAAATAAACCCGTCCCAAACCTAAATATTAGGCTGAACCCACAGAAAAAGAAGCTCGAGGGGCTTCCTTCCAAAAAGCACCCTCCTATTTACAGTATTGCATTCATTCATAGCCACAGAGCAAGGGATGTGTGCCTGAGCCCAGTCATTCCTGCTGCGTCCTTAGGGCTACCTGATTCCCTGTTTCTGTCCTCACCAGTGGGTAACCCACCAGTAAGGTGGGGCAAGCCTGGGGAGGACAGGCCATGAGGACAGCCACCATCAGCACAAGTGTGCTGGTAGGAACAGGAAGAAACAGTGCCTGTATACAGTGGAAAGCACTGCTCCACTTCCCTCTGGGGACCTGCTACTCTGCAGTTTCTACCCCTCTCATATCTTTGTGGGGCACTGGGAGGAGGGAACGACCTCCTGCTAACCTTTGTGCCCTCCAGATGAGATGTTCACACAGCCATAGGCCAGACCTGTGTCCCATTCTCCCCACTCCTAAGGGGGCTATGAGGAATAGGCTGGATGTGCAGTGTGGGTACCACCAGATTTTGGATCTGCTCCTGATCTCTGCTACTGGGACCAGTGTTGCATCAAGTAGGGTGGCTGCCTGGAGGATGGAGCTCCTCACTGCTGCAAGGTAAAGCCTACTTCTTGTGCTCTGAAAGATGTGTGTCCAGGAGAATTGTCTACATAGCTATTGCTGAATTATTTTCATTTAGGGGGAATCTGGGAATCTGTCTTCACACACAGACCTAACTTCTAACTTGGAACAGAGAGTGGGCTTCCACAGTTATGTCTTGGAGCAAAATCATAAGGCGTGTGGAATGATATCCATACGAGCTCTATCTAAGAGTCACTGCTGCCACCTAGGAGAGGCTTCAAAGTCAGCCAGGATCTGAGATGCTCCAGAAGAGCACTAAGGTATGGTCTATGGCAAGTACAGAAAGACCACTTTTCAGACAACTCAGGCCCCAACCAGTTCTCTGCATATCAAGACCTCTTCCCTGTCTGAGTGGGAAGCAAAACGCACCCGTACAGGGCAAGATCCTTCCCAGCTTGGCTGCACCCCTGTGCAAGAGCCAGATACATGCTGGCCATCTCAGCAGCAGTATTTCTTTCTAAGTGGGGTCCTGCTCCATTCCTGTGTGCTACAGAGATGGTGTCAGCAAGAGGCTTTGCACTATTGTAAAGAAACAGAGAAAGGCTCAGCAAGACCTGAGAAGCAAAACTCTCTTTCTTCTCTTCCTGCCCTGGGTGAAATGACAAAGCTCCCCTCTCCCTGTCAAACCAGCCCAGCTGGGGTTGAAGTTTCTCAGGGCTCTCTAGAAATCCACCTCCTCCATCCTTCCTCCCACAGGCACTGTATCTGGGCCCAGAGACATGGCTCCCCTCCTGCCTCATCAAACACTGGTCTGGGAAGAGCAGTGACTATCAGGATGTACAGGCAAGAGGAATCACCTCCACCTCAGTCCAAGGGGGCTGAGGAAGGAGTGAATCTCAGGCTTCTACCCCTCTGCCCTGCTCCATCTCTTGCTCTAACCTACAGACGTGCCTGTGCTGATTGTACCTGCAAATCTTGCTTTCTCCCTTCCTACTTTCTCTTCTTGTGCTCCCCCACCCTCAATACCACTTTTCCCAAACCCTCTAAAAATAAGGCACCCCTCCCTCACTGGCATGTGGCAGGGAAAAGCCCCCGTCTTTACATGAAGGACACTGTTCCTTCTTTCCTCCAGGCCCCTCCTCACCCTCTTGCATGCTGAATCCAACACCATTCTCCTCCCTGAGCCACCAGGACTGCTCTAGAGCAATTTGGATGCTCCCACATCTACTCCAACCTTTAGTGATACCATCTCTTTTAGGAAGGTCCCTGGTCCCTCTCATTTGTTCTGCTTCCAACACCCTTTCCCCTGCCTTGTTGGTGCCATGGCTCCTCTCCTGTACACAAGACAGACTGCCCTCTGTAACAAAGCAGGAGGGAGAGGAGGAAAGGGGGGACCTTCCTATCAAAATGCAGTTTTTGGAAAAATTTGGTTCTGGCAGGTAGTTTGGTGGGAGAGGAGAAGGAATAGGTGATGGGGAAACCATTTTTCCTTTTTTTTTTGCCTTTTTTTAAAAACAATAAATAAAAACAGATGACCCAGAAGGCTGGAGCATAGCTGAGAGCCACCTCTTGTACCACTATGCACGTGTCTTGTTTGTGCCTTGGCTTCCTGCCGGCAGTGGAAATGGGGGCAGAAGGGAAAGGGGAAGGGAAAGGGGCATCGGCGACTCAGTAGTTCTGCGTTTGGTACCCCTGTGTCTCGGTGTCGAAAGCATCTGCTGGAGGGGGCTGCTGGTACGTCCCCACTGCATCTGTAGCATCCTCCTCATTCGTGTAGGGAGCATAAGGCATGCTGGAGTCCTGGCTTGGGTCCATGTAGTCCTGGGAGAAGAGGGCCGAATCGGCACCCAGCTGGAAACGCTGATACGCCAGGAATGCCTGGCCCACCTTTAAGGGAGGAGGTGGAGGGAAGAGATGGGAAGCAGAGAGGGGAGGGAAGACGAAAAAGAGGAGGAACGTACCGAAAAAGAGAAACAAACAAAAGTGGGGTTAGTAGTGGTTATGGATTAGTGTGCAAGGCCCGCCTGGCAGATCGCTGGTGAAATGCCCCACGAGCATGGAAGTCCACACTCTCCACCAAAAGCATGAGCCCACAAGGAGAGAGGACTGGACAGGGATGGCTGCAAGACCAGCTGGCTGTGTGCAGCCTGCTAAGGTTCCCTGCTTTCTCTGGGATGTTCAGGGCACCTCCAATCTGCCAGTGGGGTTTCACCAACATTACACGGGTCGTGGAGGCTCAGCTCACATGTCGTTATCCCAGTCAGCCCCTCCTGGCTGCGGGAAGGCAATCTGCCTCGGCAACACCAGAGAGCTCAGCTGCTGGGCTGAGTGTTCGAGGCCATTTGACTTGTAAAGGCCAGTAAGGAGAGCAGGATTTGACAACAAGTACTGAGGTAGAGGTCACCCCCTGAAACACCTTCACCAGTCAACATCCACAAGGTGTGGCACAGACCTTGGGAAGGAGAAGCAGGAAGCAAGGCAGCTGCTTCCCAGACCAGGGAACAATTAGCAAGCAAACTGCTGTCTCCTGCCTCAGGCACTGCAGCCAGGGCACCTTTTGGTGGACTGGAGGAGCCTGGGTAGAGGGTTCAGCAGGTGTGGCTCATTGTCCCAGAGCATCCCTGAGAGAGGTGAGCAGTCTAGCAGGTGATGGGGGAGAGCTTTTTGGGGAATGAGATCTAGGAAGAAATGGAAGAGATAAAATGGTGGGGGCAGAGGGCACCTACTGACTGAAGTATTAGGTCTGACCAGTCATCAAAAAAGGCACAGTGGTGTTACATAGCATTAGTTAAGGTATGGATGAGGGAGAGAAGGGAGCAGAAGAGGAGAGGAAATTGCTGGTTCCAACTCTCCAGAGGGAGATCCCTCGTTCAATGGACAACCCCACTCCAATTCAATGGCCAGTATCTTCCCATCCCATGCCCTGCAGTGTCCATACACTCATGGTCAGGGCCTTGGAACCAGCTCTGCTCAGTGACCTCCTCCAGCTGCATCCCTTCATGCCTTCCCCCAAATTCTCCCATCAGCAAGGGGCACTAAGGCAGCAAGGATGGGGAGTTAGGGAACAGGGTATTGTATTCCTCCTGAAAATTAATGTTTCTGAGTCTCCGGAAAGCCAGAAATGCCAGGAAGCCCTGTGAGGAAAGAAAGGGGTGTGGGAAGGAGAATCAGTAAGGTAGAGCAAACCAGAGTGTTTGACTGAAAGAAAAACAAACCCCAAAAGAACCAGGGGAAGAGGATGTCTGTTTGGCCGCTTGCAAGCCTGTGCATGGGAAAGGATCACTGCAGGTGATGGCACCTCCAAAAATGAGAGACCCCTTGCAAAAACCCTGCTCCTTGTCTCACTTTCTGCTGGAGTTTGCAAGGGGCTTTCGGCAGCGCTCGAGTGCAGGACACAGCTCATGAAGGGAACACATACTGCTGTCTCTCAATCTCACCCAGTGTCACTGTGGTGAGGGTGCTGATAGCACAACCCTTTGCAGCCCCCTTCCTCTTTGACAGTTCTGTGGTCTTATGGTACCTTTCCTATCTGGCCCCTGCTCAACGTCAGGGCCTGTAGGAAGAGGAGAAGATAAAGCCACAAGGGCTTATGCATGGAGACAAGGTTAAAATGGTCTCCTGCTTGGCACTATCCTGTCATTTCAGAAAAAAATCACTGGTGCTTGGTGCTCTCAGAGGCATGAGAAAGTCATCAGAGATATTTATATTGCACCCAACAGTTTTCCCAGGAAACTAGCCATAAAGAACTGCTGGGGAAAGGGCAGTCTTAAGACTGCACCATCACCTTCCTAAAAGGTGACTTAGTGAGGTGGCACTCCAGTGGTGGGTGCAGAATCCAGAAGAACAATGATGACATTTTGCATGATGGGAGCAAAGGTGGGAGGGAGATGGGTGCAACCCCGGGCCTGCAGCTCCCTTCTCTGTTTAGTGTCTGTAAGGTGAAAATGCTGTTGAAGTCCTCTGGCACACAGAGAAAACGGTAACAGGTTGTCCAGAGAGGTGGTGGATGTCCCATCCCTGGAAACATTCAAAGTCAGATTGAAATGGGCTCTGAGCCACCTGATCTAGTTGAACATGTCCCTGCTCTTTGCAGGGAGGTTGGACTAGACGGCCTTCGAAAGTCCCTTCCAACACAAATTATTGTACGATTCTATGACAATGGTGGCTGGGGAGCTGGATTGTCCAAGGTCATATTAAAGATGTGTCAAGAACACTCCTTACTAGGATACAGGACTCTCTTTCCCATTGTGCTTATTAGTGCTCTAAAACCTTCTTCCATGTAAGTTTTTGAGTCCCTGTTTCCCAAGTTTATTTCCCAACCACCTCCTCTCCTGCTTTTTCTTCTCAGAAGCCACGAGAACTGAGATTCCAGAGGGAACCACTCTTAGCCAGTCACCTTTCCTTCCCCAGAAGGTATTACAGCACAGGGGACATTTGATCCAACATCATGGCTACTGTACTCACCCAAGTAAAGATGGAGAAGAACGAGAATGTGATGGCTGCTCGGGCTGCATCCCCTCCCTCATTCAGTGGGTTGTCCTCTGGTTTCGAAGCTTGCCACTGGTTGGTCAGAAAACAGAAGCCAACAAACCAGAGGAATGCCCAAAAGGCTGGGATGGACCACCACCGGCATGCCAAAGGGAAGGACAAAGACAACAAGAAGATATGTGTGAGCATCACATATACATATTACATTTCTCTGGAAATGTCAACCATCTGAGATCCACCACTATGCTGCAGACTGGGCCAAACTGACTGCTCAGCAAGTCTGAGCCCAAGTGAGCTGGCAGGCTCCCTGACAGCAAATTGTCAAGGTGACCAAGAGGTGTCTGCAGAAAGCACCTCGGGAAAGTTCATTTGCTCGTGTTCGGAATGATCATGGGACTTGCATTTGGACTTAGGAGAGAGCCTGAAGGGCTTCCAGTACTAGAGCAATCACCTGGGCTCTATGAAACAGCCACTGCTTCACAATCCTGTCCTGCAAGGACAAGCAAAGAGCAATTCCTTCCACAGGAGCTGCAAAAGCGTGGGAAGCAGCTGTTTAACTGTTTCTAACTCTGCAGGTACACGGAGACCAGCTTGTGCTCAGGACGGAACAGCTCAGGGACTCACATCAAGGAAAGGTGCTGAAAAGATCACTAACATGCTGTGCCCCCAGGAAAGGGGTGAAGGTAGTCACCCTCTGCCAAGCACAGGCAGACACGTGGCAGTGAGGGAAATGGGGATTCCAAAGCAACAGAAAAACAGGGCACAATCCTTCCCCTTCTCTTGTCAGCCGTACATAGGATTGCTGGGCAAGGGGCTAACTGAAAGAACTTGCAAACCCGAAGTCCTTAGCAAATTCAGGCGCTTCACCTGATCCTGCCCTCGCTACATTCCTGGCCCCTTTGACATACTCCAGAGAGAGTCTGACATTGAGCAGTTTGCCTGAATGGTTGGAATAATGGCCCCAGCAGGGCCAAATGGCCAGGAAGCTCACCTGAGACTCCGATGTCAGAGAGCACTGCCTTCTTGCGGTCCTTGACACTGCTGATCTGTGGGAAGTAGGCATCCAGAGCCAGGTAAAGAAGGCAGCTGAGGAAGGCGAGGACACCCACGGTAATGCCATAGTTGCAGGCATTGTGATTGCGGTTGAAAATGCAGTGCTCTTCTAACTCATCCACACGGTTCACATACCCTTCATTGACAATGGAGCCGAACACCACAATAGAGAATACCTGGTGGAGAGGGAAGTCGAAAACACATGAGGGCAAGCCCCATCTCTCTGGACCAGCATAAAGGAGCAGAGCTCTGCAGGGGACAGATACCCTTCACCAGCATCTTTCTGCTCTGCTGAGCTCTTGCCCTGCTGCCTTGCCTGGGTTGTAGCCACAGGGAATTTACTTGGAACGTGGTCTCATTTTATTTCTGAGGATTAACTTAAAATAGGACATTTTTAGACTGAACCTTTTTATCCATCTGACCTAAAGTGATGCAAAGCAGTTGCAGTCTGGAGTAAGGCTGGCTTCCCACAGACATACAGGGAGAGGACATGGAGTGTAAATTGGGATATGGTTTTGGTGCGGGTGCCTGCATACAATGGCTTCAAGTAGTGGAAATCCTCTTAGTCTGCATTTACTCTCCCACTCACTCCTTTTTCTTCAAGAGATTGTTTCTGCCATGTATCTGTTCAGTGATTTTATCTATCAAGCTACTACGTTCTTTTCCCTATCCACCCTCCCACAATCCACAGCCCAGCTTGCTCTGCAGCTCCATTCTGTTGGGCTTCCATTCTCCCCATTTCCCCACACCACACACCTCTCTCCACCAGTTTTCCACCAGCCTACTCCATGACACCACCTATCCTTCTGTCCATTCACCCATATGCCAACACCCTCCAATCTTTCCCACAGATTTCAGGGGCCAAACATCCCTACTCCAGGTCCACTTGTCAGGGCCACTGTGAATCCTCACTACCTGTCACCACCACTGCCACTGCATGTTATTTTAAATCAGGCAGAATTAAGGATGAGTCCAGGTAGAAATGCCCTAATCCGCCATTGCTGGTCTAATCTTTGCTCGTGGGCTTAGCCTTCCTCGCCTGCCACAAGGCTGTCCCTCTTTGACACAGCAGGTTCACCAAAGCAGACAGCTATTTACAGCAGCCCCAGTTCTGCACCTTGCATCTCAAATAAACAGCTTCTCCTTCCCCACAGAAGAGGGGAATATTAATGGAGTATGTACAGATTTTTCTTTGCAGGGCATCTGGAGACCTCCACTAGGAACAGCTGACGGGATCCTGCCTGCAAGAGCTTCAGGGAAATGGGAACAGGACCTCAAATATGGGACAAAATTACGTAAGAAGTGTACTAGGACATCACCAGGATACTCTGCCAGCCTGGGAGATGTCTGCACAACAAGACCTGGCATCCTTGGAACCACCACCCCATCCCCAAGGAGAAGCAGCACATGAGAAGATGAGGAGGCCAAGTCTCCTGCAGGAAGTGGAACTAGGTCTGAGTGTTTGCCTGGTCAGGACCCCAGTTCCACTTAACCCAACCACGCACCAGAAGACAACCCAGAAAGCAGAGAAGCAGCTTTTTGAGTGCAGGGAAAACTGTTGATTAATGCCAACCCAATACATGACCTATCATCAGTGAGGCTGGATACCTGAGATCTAAAGCACAGACCTCTGCTGCTTGGCCTGTGGCATCAAGAACCAGAGGAAAAGTCTCATTCACAGTCCCCCAACAGCCCTTGGGCAGATACTCAATATCAACCACATTTCATCTGCCAAACTCTAACAAATATCCACTGCCACCAATATTATTCTTTCAGCTCAGATCTCATAATTGGGTCACACTTGGGTTGTTGAAATTGGGTGTATCACACTAGAGCAAACTAAAAAAAGCTGGAAGCTGGTGATCCTAAGCGTAGGAGCTGTATGGGTTCTCTGAAAATCAAGAGCTTTTTAAGTTTAGAAGTAAAATAACCGATTTGTTCTCCTCCTTCTTCTTGCAAATAGAGATGGATCATATTTTGCAGAAACTGCCTGTGAATATTAAATAAGAATCTCTTCACCAAGAAGCAAAGATTTAGTCCTCAAAATTTCAGCCTGAGTGGTTTGGAAAGCAGCAAAATTGCAGACAATTACAGCCATGCTCTTTCAGTGGGCTGTCTCACACACCCTCAAAACAGGCTGGGCTGATAGGTCTGCTTAGGGTCATTGGCAACAACATCCTGTTCCTCTGACTCAAGGAAGAGCTGACAGACTCCTGAAGTTATATCCCCATGTGAGGCTGTGACCACCACTGATGCTGACACCTGAAGTACCAACCTCCATATATTAAGCTTACAAAGTGGATCCTCTGTTTTCTGCAGCATTAGACAGAAAGGTTATCTTCTCTTTGGAAGATGAGGAACAGCCTCTAAAGTAGCATAGTTCTGGTGTTCAGTTTTGGTTTAGGACTCAAAACTGCTAAAATGTTGATTTCCTAAGTCAGACAAACCCTTGCAACAAGCTGTATTTTGAGTCTCTGCTTACTTATTTGGGATGAATGAACTTCTGTAATGGTCTCTCCCGCAGAGACACATCTGTGGAGATACATTCTGATACACATCTCTCTGCTCTCACCTTTGGGTTTGCTGCTGGGCTGGACAGAATAATTTAACATTTGCTCTTTCATACCTTTTTATGCTGGCACATCATAAAGGCACAGCTCAGAAGGCACAAGATTAGAGGAACATCTCCCTCTCCCTAATTTTCAAGCAGAGGTGGCATTCCTAACTTCCTTTCTCCATCTGCAGTCAGCCAAGATGCCAGACTTCTCTCCTATGAAGAGAAACCTGTTTCACAGCCTGGAGGTGTCCAAGGCATGATTTACAGGCAAGCATCTGATTTCAGATGATCTTAGAAGTTTTCTGGGGAGATTCCACTAAGCATGTTCTCATTTGTTAGCAGATTAAGACATTGTGGATGCTTATCTTCTCTGTCCTGAAACAGCTGTCCCAAAGTACTCTTTGTGCTTAGTGTATTGGTTTGGCATGAATGGTAAAAACCAATTAGTGATCCGCTTTAAAACTGACAGCCGGGTTGGCCAATTAGATACAAGTGTACACCCTTGGGACACACATCTTAAATACAGGTGGGATTTTCGGAAACTTCCTCTCTTGCTGCAGGCTTGCCACGACATAACATCGAGGGCAGGGCAGGGGTGCAGCGGGGCCCGGCCTAGGCCCCGCTGCCCCCGGGGCCAGGCTGGGGTGGCCGGGCTGGGGCCGGAGCTGAGACAGGCCCTGAGCCCAGCAGACACCAGCAGAGCCCTCGCTGCGAACATGCAGCCGATCCTATGGCCTGCACCACGCCGCCAGCTGGGCCGAGGGAGATGGGCCCCCAGCCCCCGGAGAGCAGCACCGAGCCCAGGCTGGGCCAAACCCACCCCATAAGACCGAGGGGTGGAGGGGGAGAGAAGATCCAGGCCGCCGTTTCTGAGCTTTTCTACACCTCGAGGATGTGAGGCTTTCACTGCTGTGGCTGAGACCACGTGGCCATCCGCAGGCCCAGGCAGGAAATATTAACTCTTTCTTAACACCAACTGAGTCTTTTTTAAAACTCTAATCCNACCACTACACTACATTTAACAAAACAAATTCAGTGAATGTGAAACCAATACATTTTTGGTGTTTCCACCTGGGAACGAACTTTAACCCATTACACTTAGGAAAACTTTCTATGGACCAAAGTACAGTAGCTGAAGAGATATCTTCTCTCTGTGTTTTCCTTTCCATTGGCATCAGCTGTGATCCATGCTCCACTCCTTGGCACTGCAGAGAGGGCAAAGAGAGGGCATGCTCCCTTTGCCAGCCTGTCACCACTCGGATGGCACAGCAAAACGCCGTGAGGACCCACAGTGCACAGAAGCCTTGAACTGGGCTGGGTTACACTGACTGGGCAAAAATGGGCAGACTCAAACCAGAGATTCCAGGCAGGGCTGGACAGCAAAAGAAGCAATTGCTGCAGCAGCTGCTGCTGCTGCTGACAGGCAACATCGCCTCTTTTATTCCCATGATGTCCATATCTGGAAACTGTTGTGACAAACAATTTTCTAAAAAAAATCATATTTATGAGAGCTTAGATCTTGCAGCCTTTAGGAGAAACAGTTGTACACTTCATCCATGGTAGCTATTCCTTGTCTGTAAGGGAGCAGCTGGGTGGAAGTTCACTGATGTGGCAAGTCATCTTAGAAAGAGCAAATATATTTTATTTCGTTGATTTCACAATCCACACCCTGAAAGATGATCCAAGAAGCAGATGCAGAATGAATGATTGCCGAGATTATAAACAAAGCACCGAGTTTTCAAGGATGAAGTGTTTATGCTCCTGTTCCCATCACATCTGCAGCACTTGTAAGGAAATGCCAGTGACCACCAGCACTGGCACAAGCCTGTTACTGCTCTGTGTTACTGTTGCTTGTGTCTTCTCCTCCCATCTGGCACTTGCTGCACAAAGCCTTGCCTATGGCCACTGATGAAGTGGTCCAAAATACACATTCAGCTGCAAAAAGGAGGCAAGGAGAAGATGGCAGAAGTCTTCTCCTGACTGAGCAGCAAGTCCGCAGGCTAACAGGAGGCCTCTCGAGGCTCCCAAATGCAGCCCATTGTTCCACTCGGCAGAGGGAGATCACTGGCCACTTTCTTATGCTTGGTAACAAAAATCAGCCAACCATCCCCAGCTTTATGCATTTAAGCTGCCTCATTTCTTCAGCAAGGCTGCTTCAGTTAGTTAACAGACTTGAACTAACTAGATTTTCAGGTTGAGGGGGTTCTTTAAGCCTCCAAGAGCAACATTAATTGGGCAAGGGTACAGCCTGTCTGGAGGTACACATTCAATAAGCAGTAATATATTTGGCTACACTCAAAAAAGGGACAGGAAAGAGCACTTGGATAAGATTGACCAATTCAGCCCTGCTGCTGAGACCCTGCTTTGCTCCACTTCATTGCTCCTTAAACACCACATCCACATAGTTTGTTGCAATAATTTTCCTCGATTCCTGTTTTCATCCAAGAACTTCAAAGACACCAAGTGCAGCCCAGTGCCAGGTGCATTGCAAAGCTGACAAAGGCAGAGCAATGTGCCAAAAGATGCAGCAAAATAAACTTAATGCTTAGAACTGTGGGGAGGAGACAGACAAGCTGAGAGTTTTCCTCGCCTCGTTTCTCAAGGGGCTCATGCTGGCCATTACAGGCACGTAAAGGCTCATTACAGTGAGAAAAGTGCAAACTGGGCAAAATTCTGCATTTCGTCATAAATTACTTTTTTTTTTCCCCTTTGGTAAACTAGGTGATCTGATTTTGCCAAAGGCAAAGGTGAGAGATGAGAAGAGAGGCTCTCCAGTCCCTCCCCACTGCAGGCTCAGCCCTGCAGGAAGCCAGAGAAAACCTCCTGAGCATCATGTGAGGCGCTTTCCACCCTGCTGCCCATACCCAGCCATGCATCAGATGCTCCTGAGCATCATGTGATGGATGTAAAGCATGGCCAGCCTCTGGCAGTGCACTAGGATTTTCCTGCACCTCATCCCAAGACTATGTCATGCTGCCTTCCTGACTTCATCCCCAAGATTCCCATGATGGCTGTGGTGCAGATGAGGTTGAAGAGGGTTTCTGCCGAACTGCCTGCTTGGTCTCACTGCAATGCCCTCCAGTCACAGCCTCTGTCACACTGTATACCGCCTCTCCCTCTCACACACCCTCTTTTTTATTCTATTATAGGGAGGAAATAGTCTGATGACGTAGTATTCCTTGTAGGACTTCAAATCAGATCTCCCTCAGGCAGAATGAAGCCATAACCTCTTCTGAGTCTGATCTGGTAATGACCAGGAATAAATCTGTCTAAAAAGAAAGCAAGAGCAGGAGATGGTGCAAATGATAAACCGGCAGAGATGATCTGGGTTTCATTTTCATTCAGCCACTTGCAAATGGAGTCTCTGGAAAGATTTGGACTGCCCTGCATAGACATGGAATATTATTATTATTGTCATTAAATCTACTTGTATTTAGTTCATTTTGTAGAAAACACATGCAGCTTTTGAGATGCATGGGACTGGCAGCTTGGAAACAGGCAGCCTCTATTTATTCCCCCCAACCAGCACCAGCAGGCAGCAAACAACTCCTGCCCACAGTCTTGACAAGTCTGAGCCTTGTGCAGGTGCTGGAGGAGGCCAGTCTCCCTGGATGCCATTTCCATGAACATGGGACAGGGAAAAAGGACGGGTATGCCAGCACCTCCCTCCTAGCTCACCCTCCCTGGCCATCAGCCACGTGGCACCAGCTCCCCAGCCAGGGCTGAGCTGGAGCAGGTGACTGAAGGGAGAAAGGCTCCACATCCCTAATTCCTGCCATTGGATCTGGGACACACTTTTCTGGCCAGCCAGCTTTTTTTTCACACATGGTTTGGCAGCTGATTGCCTGGCCATTAACCCTTCTGCCTCCCACCAGACTTGTGCTCAGGTCTCATGCACTTCCCATCGTTAAACAGCATCTTCTGTCCCACCACTGCTCCTGACAACCCTCCACAATCACAAGTCCATGGTGGTATCCAGGTTCTTCTCTGCTTTCTAGATGGTCCCTACATTGCTGTACCACTGGTCAGTGAAGTGACCACACAAAAGTTGCATCTTTTTCCTAGACGAAAAGTTCAGTTTTCTTTCTAGCAACACATCTCCCCCTCCTTGGCTTGGCTGTGCCTATATAGGCAGAGACTGCATCCCTGCAGTGCCTGCTCCTCTTGCAGCCATGCGAGTCCTCTCTGCTGCCTTGTTTTGCCACAAATATTTGCTTGAGCCATGTCCCACCACCATGCAGTTCCTCTGCTTCTCCCCTGTATGCCTCTCATGTTTTTAAACAGCAGATTACATATGGTTGTCTTATTTTTTGCTCATGTTTCTGACTGTCTTTGGTTCCTATGGCTATTTCTCAGATTTTTATCTGGAAATTACATTAATGAGACATTTGTTTCTGCTCCAAGATCCTTCCTGGAAATGCTATGCTGGAAATAACACAACTTGCTGTATCCAACCTGAATCACTGTGCAACCGTGCATATCTGTTGTTCATCTTCTGACACAGCCTTTCACCCGATCTCAGTGACAGCAAAACCCCCAAAATCCTTTTGAAGCTGACCTAGTCAAGGGCATCCCACAAAGAACTGTCCCTAGGGATTGACTGAAAGCACATGCTTTGAACCGCCATGTTCCTTTCATCTGCACCAATTTACCTCACAAGCATGCAGCCAGCGAGTATGGTGGCTACAACAAAAATGGGGTGGAGGAGCAGAGGCAGAAAGCATGAGCTATGGGTCAGGGCATGGGCAATGTCTCAGCTAAATTAACTGGGGACAGAAAGAAGGTGGGAGCCCAGTTGCAGCTGGTTTTAGACTGAGAAGGCCTCCAGGCTCTAGAGGCTCAGTTTAACCACCACTGCAAGTCCATACTACATGTCTTTGGGAAGAGACAAGTGGTGTTGTAAGCCAAGCATGAGTGTGGCAAGACAGGGACCTGGCAAGGCAGGAGATGGGGCTCTCTGCCATGCTGTAGCTAGCTCCCATACTCCAGCTTTCAGGTGCCAACACATAGGGAAGCCAGGAATGTGGTTCCTGTCCTTCACCTGCCTTGTCTGCTCAACTGGAGCTTCTTGGGATGTGCTGTGCCTGTAGACACAGGGGACAGCCCTTCCTGGACCAGTTCAAATGTTCTGGATGCTCCTGTCAGCCAGAGGACATGGTGGCAACAGCAGCAAGTGATGGAAAAGGAGACTGAGTGCCTCTCCTCACCAAACCTCCCTTTGGAAAGGCAGTGACCTTGGTGCTGGAGGGGGACTGGGCACCTCAACCAATGTGACAAGTTTTAACAGGCTGCTTTATCTGTGCAGGTCTGGTTAGAAATACTCTTACTCAAAACCACATCAAAGCAAGCTGGGCCTGCTTTCAAAAACTGAGTTACTTTTGCCTTGTTAGGCTTTTACATCAGGCAGCACTTCAGTTTCTCCAGCAAGTAGGTTTCCAAGCAGACAGGAGCACCTGGAACAACCTGTTTAGATTAGCATTTTACTTATTTATGGTGCCAGCACTACATCCAACACCTATGGGTTGCAGAGGAGCCACCCAGCTCCCCTGCACTGCCTGTGGAGAGCCCTGCTGCACTGCCCTGTGGGTCAAGGCACAATGGGAATAGGTAGGGGTGTGCTCACACTCACCTGCTTTATTTCAAGAACAATCCTGGAGCTATGCAGTCCTAGCTCAGTGGGGGTCACCCAGCGCTACTAGCTCCAGCTGTAGTACCAATAGCTCCAGCTTCTGGGTCACCTAAACATCCAAACCTGACATGGGAGCCCCACAGAGCCACCACTGATCACCAGCACATACACCAGGCAACCTTTCTGCAGGGAGACACTCACTCTGCTGTGCCTGCTGACCTCCAAAGCACCCATGATACCTGAGCTGTCTCACAACACTGTCGTGGTGGACAGATGTTCCAGAATTGCTAAACTCTTTCCATAGTTTAACATTCTCCTTGTCAAATTTATCCTATCTCCTCTTCAGCAAAGAGCAACATTAATAATCTTTGGTCACTCTATCTGTTCCTGATCCTGCAGTTCTCCCTGGAGATTTGCTGCCACCTCAATTGGCCTGCAAACTCCCTGGGCAGGAGTTCTGGTGACTTTTGGAAAAAGCCATATGCACTTCTGTGCCATCATGGAGTCTGCTAAAAGGCAGCATGACCCAAGCACAAGTCACTGCCTGAGGAAGAGATCATGAGAACTTCTGCTCTCAGTGAAAGCTTATAACCTGAAAGAGGCCAGAAGGAGCCTCCAGTTTGCTCTGGAGAGACAATGGACCATTCATGCCGTGAGCAGGATAAAGGCAAATGAGATCTCAGGAGATGGCAGACAAAATATTTTCAGTGCGTACAAAAGCACGTGAAAGGAAGGATTCTCAGAGAGACCACGAGGAGGAAGTGCCCTTGGCCACCAGAAGAGTTTGGCTCATAGTGCCTTGCACTAGTAAGTATGGATGCAATCACAGGGGAAAACACTAGGGATGGAAAAGCACCAGTTAAATTGAAGGGCAAAAGATCACAAAAGTAAACAGATACGGAACAGATTTACAGTGAAAAGCCTCTGACCACTGGAACCACAAAACCCTTTCTCAGAGGAAGTGAGAAGGGAAAAAAAACATGAACTAGTCTTTTTTCAGCAAAGTTCATCCAATTTATGGAAGGGGCCATAAAGGGTCTGATGCTTGTGACAGCCTGACAGAGAATTTCACTGCCCACAAGGACCCCTCTTGGTCTCAAGTTTAAAGAAAAGACCAAAACTACAACTAAATATTTGGGGTGAGCTTTTGGTTCCCCTGCTTTGTTAAAGGAGGGATGCTCAGGAGGACACACAAGACCAAACCAATGGAAAAGCAGGAGAAGGAAGGCATAGCCTTGCACCATTATGGCCATGCCATCCTCCCTTGCTGCTGACCTGGAGCACCAAAAGAACTGTAATTTCCAGGGCCAAGTAAAGTGCCTGGGGTAAATCCCATCCTGTCCTCTGTCAAGGTCAGGTGGGCAGGGAGAAATAGCATGGGGTCCCAAGGAGATGCCGCTCTCTAGAAAGTGCTTCTTGCCAGGGGAGACCTTGCAGGGCACAAAAATGAGCTCAGCAAGTAAGCCATCAGTGTCTGAGATACTCTGAAGCAGATTAGGTGCCTAATTAAAAAACAAACGTATTTCTTGTTCTCTCTCCCTCGCCTGGCATCTCTGAGAAGCCAAAATCCTGCAGTGCTTGGATGAAGGGGAAAAAAACCCACCAGACTGAGAGGTAGACAGAGAAAGATAAAATTCTGCCACTGAGATTAGCAAAGGGAGAGCATTTGTAGGTCACATCATGTCCATCATCACTGGGCACACAAGCTGGCTTCACTCCAGCCTCCCAGGGGCGGGGGGCATGCATATCCCCTCGCCTGGCGCCCATCAGCAGCCCTGGTGCAGTCAACTGGCTCCCAGTGTGATGTGCTGTACTGTAAACAAGCTCAGGCAGATGGACAGACAGAATGGCCGCATTAATCATGTCCTTAGCTGTCCTGGGGCTCTCCAGCCATGCTCCAAGTCACCCAGGGGGTATATCACACACCCACCCGGCTGGGAGGACAAGGCCTGCCTCCCCACCACCACCAGCAAGCCAGGCCACCTTCCCTTTTTCTTCTTGTTTCCACTCGGCACTGCTTTTATTGTATTTTCCCAAAGCCAGCCTGCCACTTTGCCTCCCAGCTCCCATGCGCATGTGTCTCCCCTGCGCTCTCTCCCTGCCCTCCCTTCTCCGCTCCGGCTGAGACCTCAATATCTCCCCTGCCAGCTCGCTGCTGCAGCTCTCACTCCCTTAATCCCAATGACCTTCTTGAACAAACGCGCCAGCCCCATGGGCAGCCATAGGATCAGCGTCATGGGAAGAGGGAGAAACCTTCCCACGACAACCCCGTTAGGCTCCTCTTTCCCCCTGCCCCCTTCCCCACTAGTTACAAAGAGGAAAACATTACAGGGAAAGCAGGTTGGGGGGCTGAGAGAATAAGGGTAAAAGAGCAACATCCAGCCCCCACAGCCCCCTCAACTCACCCCAGCATGGCCTGAGCCCAGCACCCTCTCACCCACCCTGGAAGCAATTCCAGAATTGCAGCATCCCCTCCTCCTGGCTTCCCCCCCACCCCACGTCACCCCACATCCTGCTGTCTCCCTGCATTCACCATAAACACACAGGCATGGAAGAGTAAGAAGACACCCCACCCAGGAAACCTCCAGAGATGGAGACAGGGTCATGGTCCCACCTGACTCACCCTTTCCCTCTCCACGGAACAAACCCCAAACCAGTCGGCTCTCACCCTATATGGGCCTATATCCACACACGCAGATATATGTACATACAGCTGTACGTCTGTGTGCATGCATACATGTGGATATACCTGGAGATTTACACATACAGAAATATATAAACCCAGAGACAGATCCCTATATCCAAACATATCTGCAGATATATATGACAGAGACACAGCCATAAATGCTATGGAAGCATATATGTACATATGTCTGTGTACAGATCTAGGCTGCCTGGAGACATGTATATTATATATGTGGATACATACGCATACACATGCATATATAGAGCATGTAATAATAAATATGTAATACATAACATCACATGATAAGGTATAATAACATATAATGGCATAAAACATACAGCAGAATGATTTTATATGTGTGTGTGTGTGTGTGTGTATGCANGCACACGGCGGGGACGAGCCACGGGCCGGGTAGGCCGGTGCCGTGGGGCCGGAGGGGGCGGCGGCTGCCCCAGGTGCGGGCACTGCGGAGGTGGGAACACCTCCCGGTACTAAGGCAGGTCACCCCAGACCCGCGAGGGAGGAATGGGGGCGATGCCGCTCCTGGTTTCTGTGGGGCCCAGCAGGGCCCGCCCGCTCACAGCCCCCTGCTCGACACTAGTGAGGCCGCGTCTGGGGCTGTGTCCAGTCCTGGGCTCCCAAATACGAGACAAGGAGCTACAGGAGACGATCCCGCAGAGGCCACAAAGATTATGGGGTCTGGAGCATCTCTTAGGANGTGCGCAGGAAGGTCAGGATAGGGGCCGGTGGCGGCTGCCCTCCCCGGAGGAAGCCTCGCACCGCCCACAGCCCCGCGGGTCGCCCTCCGCCCCGGTGCCGGTGCCGGTGCCGGTGTCAGTGCCGCCCGCGGGGGCGGCGGGGCCTTACCCAGGAGACGAACCGCAGGATGGTCTGCGGCTGCCGGATGAAGGCCTGCGGGTCGAAGGCGCCGCCGGCTTTTCCCGCTCCGAAGGCGCCCCCGTCCATGGCGGCGCGGGGGTGGGCGGGAGGCAGGCGGGGGGNCACAAAGATTATGGGGTCTGGAGCATCTCTTAGGACGAGAGACTGTGGGAGCTGGGCCTGTTTAGTCTGGAGAACAGAAGACTGAGAGGGAATCTCAATTATGCATATAAATATCTCAAAGGTGGGTGGATGGTGCCAGACACTTTTCAGTGGTGCCCAGCATAGCAATAAACTAAAACACGAGAAATTTCACTTCAACGTGAAGAAGAACTTTACACTCAAGGTGGCAGAGGCACTGGAACAGGCTGCCCAGGGAGGTCGTGGAGCCTCTCTCTCCAGAGACACCTGGATGCCTTCCCATCTCACCTGCTCTAGGTCTCCCTCCAAAGGACTTGGGTGGTCTCCAGAGGTCACTTCCAACCCTAGCAATTCTGTCATCCTGGGATGCTGCTCCACAGAGGCTCCCTTAGAGGGGTAAGGCTGGGCCCTTGGGCGCAACTCATTATCCCTCACCAGATGCCTGCCCTGGACAAAGATGCTTGGTGAGCCTCAGAATCACTCTGCAGCAAAGCCTGGGGCTCTCATTTCCAGCATCTGCCACCCTACCTGCACTATTGCTCTGGGAAGGGGCGGGAAACGGCCCTCTGAGAACAATAGGGAGTGTCGTGGCAATAGCTGGTCTGTAGCTGGACAAAATAAATCTGATCATAACAAATCCAATTTGGCTAAGCTGGCTTGTTCTAGAAACAAGTCCCCAGGTGAACAATGGAACTCAGAGACCTCAGCCAACCCCATCCAAGCCCTGGATGCAGACACATCACTGGCCAGAGATCTGGCCAGTGCAGCGATCCCAACCAATCGGTGAATTCATGTTGTTTCTGTTTCCAACCAATGACCCCTAATGTAACAGGGGAGTCCAGATTTTGGGGAGACCCCCTGACTCTAGGAGGCAGAGACTGCAAGATACGCACCTTGCACTCCAGAGGCTGCAGCCTTGAGAGTAACTTGAGCTTCTCCATTGCCCACATTACCACCACGGCTACTGGCACAGCCAGTGTGTGTGGGGAGAAGCCTTCCAGCATTAGGGACAATTCCAGGTCATTGGCCCATACCTGCTGTGCAGAGTAGCTGCATACCAGTGATCTACTGGCTGCTGCAGAGTCCCTGATAATCTGAATTAACAGGAAATGGAATGCAAGTGAAGAATCCATTAACTGAAATGGAAAGCAAGCCCTTGGGCTGTGACATGGTTTCCCTAAGCTCAGCAGTGGAAGTCAAAAATGTACAAGAGCCAAAGGTGAATATATGAGGGAAATGGAAGAGCATTTAAAGCCAACCCATTTGCTCCCATTGGGAGTTCCAAAAAGTGAGGAGCCATTCCTCCTCACTAGTTGTGGGGCTCCTTTTCAGGGGCGTATTGGTGGTAGAAGATGAACATTCCTCCATCACATCCAGCCACAGAATCCTAGAATGGTTTGGGCTGGAAGGGACCTTAAAGGTTATCTAGTCCAAACTTCCGTGCAATGAGCAGAGACATCTTCAACTAAATCAGCCTTGCTTAGAGGCCTGTCCAACCTGATCTTGGATCTTTCCAGGGATGGAGCATCCCCATTTTAAGAAGATGAGCTGCAGTGCCAGCACAGCTGGATCCTTAGCTCTCCAATTCATTCTGGGTGCAGGAATCTCCCCACAGTATTGTGTCAAACAGATCCTTATCTGTGAGCCCCAGGAGATCCTGAGGGCAAACTTTGGGTGCCTCATGTGTGGGAGGCTCCAGACCAACCAGCTCTGGGTTCTACTGACACCATTGCCTTGGGTTTGCATCTCCACCTGTACCACAAGCAATGGTGGATTAAGGCCCATGTTCATTATAATAACACAGATGAAATTTCACTAGATGAAATTTCACTAAATGAAATTAAATGAAATTTTGAAGCTCCCCTTTCATGAAAGGAAATGAAATNGCGGGGAGGCCGGGAGGGCCTGTGCGGTGCCGGGCGGGGCGCGGGGTCTGGGGGACGCGGGCTGCTGTGGGGGCATTTGGGGCTGGCTCCTTTTCCTGGGAAGGAGGGGGGCTTTTTTGTGGAGAGCTCCCGTGGTTATGGCCTTTTGTGGGCTTTAAACTTCATTTTAGATAACTCGTATCGAGGGTTTTTTTTTTTTTGTAAGANGAAAATTCATCTCATGAAATTTTAAAAATTCGTGAAACTGAGTGAAATTTTGAAATTTCATGAGATGAAATTAACATGATAAAATATAATTTAATTAAATGAAACGAAACGATGAAATGAAGCTTGCTGACATGAAATGACGTCAAAATTTCATTACACAAAATGAAATCTCAAAATTTCATCCATTTCATGAAATGTCGTTAAATGAAATGGAATGAAGTGAAGTGAGCATTATCTGGTGTGACCGCGCGCACTCAAGTTCCCCCACAAGCCCCATTAGATGGTTCGCGCGGCCTCGTTTTTCCGCGCATCGCCGCTTGCGCACCTTTCTGGCGCCGCGCNTAAGAAAGACATTTATTTTTAGTTCCGTGTATAGCTGCACGGTATTTTTCTTTAGCTTGCGTGTGAGATAGGATGGGCAAATGTTTCTTTGGCCTGAGAGTTCTCCGGATGGAACAGTTTTTACACGGCTCTCAGGTTGCAGGGGAGGTTGCAGGGGTGGTACTCGAGGAGAAAACCTTTGGAACACAATACTGCGCTTCCACAGAACAACGAACTCAAAGGTGGATTTTAAAATGCTGGTTTACTGCACTTTTGCAGTAAGGCTGCTTCCACATTGCGTATTTTGGTACCGATTCATTGAAAAATGTGAAGCTGTTAGTGCTGCATTTTCTAGGCCTGTGGGGTGGATTGAAATTCTGGTGGGACACTGTTGCCGAATTATAGCTTCTGTGGCTAGAGTGGGACTTGGTGACATCTTAGTATAAGGTTGGAAGAGGCATTAAAGAAATCTGGGAAGTACATAGTTATTGCATGGGGATCGTATTCCTATAGCATAATGGAATTTGGAAGCCCCGCAGCTGATACTGGGAACTGCTAGAATGCAAAGTGTCTTGGATATATGTAATATTTATGTTCTAAGGTAAGGACAGAGTTGGTCGGTGGCCCTTGAGTGGGCATAAGCAAGTCTCTGTAGTAAGCACTTAATGTTGGTTTTCTCTTGACAGTCCCACCGCAAGTTCTCGGCCCCGAGGCACGGCTCCCTGGGCTTCCTGCCCCGCAAGCGCAGCAGCAGGCACAGGGGCAAGGTCAAGAGCTTTCCCAAAGATGACCCCAGCAAGCCTGTCCATCTCACCGCCTTCCTGGGGTACAAAGCTGGCATGACCCACATTGTCCGGGAAGTGGACAGACCTGGATCTAGTATGTATTTATGTTCCTCTTTAAAAAGTAGGTGGGTTTGGTCAGGAATGGTGAAATGCGGCCCCTTCAGTAGCAGCTCCGGATTTTAGTCCTAGCTTGACTTCACCTTCTTGCGAATCCAATTAGGTGGTGTATTTCTGCTGTAACCGTGGGTTTGGTTTAGCTGCACAGTAACAGGCTCATTGGGATGGCTCTTCTGGATGGAGGGATACCAGTCGGCTGCCTTGGGTGTTTTTTTGGAGATTGTCCAGTCCTGGATGTATTACTTTCTGCCATCCATTCTGCCTGTCCAGCTTTGCTGACCTTCCTCCTGAGCCAGACTCATTAAATTATGACTTTAGAGTTGGTTGCTTTACCCTGCATCATCTCTATGAAAAGAGCTTTAGTCATTTAACCTTCACATGGAGGATTCGGGAGTGAGAAAAAACAGGTGGTTTTAAAGAGTTACTACTGGAATTAATTCTGTTATATTTCTATTTCCATCTAGAGGTGAACAAGAAGGAGGTGGTGGAGGCAGTTACTATAATAGAGACTCCTCCCATGGTCATCGTGGGCATCGTGGGATATGTGCAGACTCCTCGTGGTCTCCGTAGCTTCAAGACCATCTTTGCCGAGCATATCAGCGATGAGTGCAAGCGCCGCTTCTACAAGAACTGGTGAGAGAGCTGGGACTTGGCTGCTCTCAGGCCATGGTTCATATTTTTACTACTGGGTTGCAATGATCCTAGCGCAGCTTTTTGACAACTAGTGTTTAGCTTTGATGGGCTGGACCAATAATGGGGTAGGCTGTAGGAATGGCTCCATGAGGGTGGCAGCATAACTTTGGGTAGTGCACTTGGTGTGGATGCGGTGGCTTTGGATTTGCCTGAGAGCTCCTTAAGAGGCTACACGTGATGATATTTCGACGGGCGAACATAAGGAAATCGCCTCTGGCGCTTGTTGTTGAGTGTCGAGACCTGACTGTAGCCCTGTTTTCTCAGGAAAGGGGAAGACAAGTGTCACTTGTGATTGCCATTCCAGGCATTGTTGTGATTGAAAATGTGCATGTGCCCGAGTGTGGCTCCAGCGTGTCTGGAGCTTCCACCCTGTTTATGAACTTGGCAGGCTGAAACGGCATCAGAGTGAAGGAATAAAGTTCTTGAGGGTGTTTTAGTAACAACCTGGCTGTCAGCCACACCCGCGGGGGAAATTAGGGTATTTTGAAACAGATCAATCATCTCACAATTGCTTTAAGGATCTGGGGTATTTTCTGTTATTGTTTGAAAATATAAATTCTCTTATTTGCTGTCTCCTAAGTTTTTTTGTTTTCTGTAGTGTGAATGTTAATGTGCGTTGGAATTCACGGCAGCTCCGCTCAGCTTTGGCAGTTCTGCCACTGTCTGATGAGCTCCAGGCTCCGCTTGCCAGTGGAAAAGAGTCATTAGAAGCTGGCAATGAGCCAAAGCCAAAGGTGGCATCTCCTTCCGCTCACCCCACTTTCCTGGGGATTGATGAAGGGCTTAGCCAAACCTTGTCTCTGCTCTGCTCCTGAAGGCACAAGTCCAAGAAGAAGGCCTTCACTAAATACTGCAAGAAGTGGCAGGATGAGGAGGGCAAAAAGCAATTGGAGAAAGATTTCAATAGCATGAAGAAGTACTGCCAGGTTATTAGAGTCATGGCTCACACTCAGGTAAGTGCCTGTGTGCTCATGTATGCTGGAAACTGCTGAGAAAGCAGGCTTGAAACTTGATCCATCTCTGTAGGGAGATTCCTGCCCTCCCCTGCAGCTTGATGCTGTCTCTTCAGCTCATTACACATTCATTCTCCAAAAAGCTGTGCTCACCGGATGTGTGAGGTGCCTTTGGAAGCGCTGGTGAAGGAGTGTCCAAAAACGGACACTGGAGTAGGAACTTTTGGGCTCAGTCCTTTGCTGATACTGTGTACACCTGGATTTTATTAATTTCAGCTACAAATGAAACCACACTGAACATTAAACTCAGGGATTTGTGTGCTCAGCGTCATTTCAGGTTGTATTCTGTTGGGATTGCCAGCATTCGGACTTTTGGTGGCTTCTCTTGCTTAGCTGGAGGAGGTGTTTTGAGTGATAAGGTGTCTCCCCAGCTGTCAGTGCTCTGACTAACGTTCTTGGGAGATGCATTAAATCCTTTGAGTTAACTCTTTGAGTGCAATAAGATGGCTAATTTTACTAGAATTAATTTTCTACAGCAGACAGTAAGAGGTAGTGTTGCCATTTCTATTGATTCTCTAACCAGTTCCCTCTACTAAATATAGTACAAGTAACTATAACTGCGATCTGATCCAAAGTGGCCTGAAGTGTGGCAGGCTTTATCAAACAATCAGAACAGTTTGAGTTGGAAGCTATCTTAAGGATCATCCAGTTTCAACGCCCATTCTGTGGGCAGGGACACCTTCCACTAGACCAGGTTGCTCAGGCCCCTGTCCAGCCTGACTGAACAGTTGTAGGGGTGGGGCGTCCAGACCTTTCCTGGGCAACCTGTGCTAGTGACTCACAACCCTCATAAGAAAAAATAATCCTTAGGTCCAGTTTTAATCCACCCTGTTTCAGTTTAAAACTACTGCCCCTTGTCTCTTGTTTCTCAATGGAATTTGACCAGTGGCTGTGGGGTTAGGGAACTCTGCTCCTATGGGTAGTATATGACTTCCAACTGCAATGACTTGCAAGCCACTGTAGGGCTTTGTTTAAGTTCTATATTTTGGAAAAGGATACTAGAAAAACAGGCCAGGGCTAAAAGTATTCTAGGCTTATTAATACAGGGTCCATTTCAGAAGAGTGGGAGCTGAATGTCATGCTTTGTGTTCTAGATGCGTTTGCTCCCTCTGAGACAGAAGAAGTCTCACCTGATGGAGATCCAGGTGAATGGTGGCACTGTTGCTGAGAAAGTGGATTGGGCCCGGGAGAAGCTGGAACAGCAGGTGCCTGTGTCAACGGTCTTTGGCCAGGATGAGATGATAGACGTCATTGGAGTTACCAAGGGCAAGGGATATAAAGGTAAACACATAGAAGTCCTTCTCTTTGTGATAGGATACAGTTTTTAATGAAATCCTGGCCTTGAGTTTTCCCAAGTGCATGTGCCAAGAGCTGGGTGAGTAAATCCATACTGCTGTCACAGTTCAATGATGAGACCATGGAATGAGCGCTAGGCATAGCGCCTGATATCCGTGAGGAGTCATTCCATGCTGCCTTCCTTCTGAGAACACAGCTCGGGGACAGCCAGGGAGGAAGCTTCACCCGGAAATGTTGATTCCTGGGATGCTGGGTCTGTGCCTCCCTTTTGTTGCCTGAGGACTGCAGCTTAAAAGGTGGCTTAAACGGTGGTTGAAGACTTTGGTGACATCTCAGCTTGACAGCAGGCTGCTTTGGTCCCTTCCAGGTGTCACCAGCCGCTGGCACACCAAGAAGCTGCCGCGCAAGACTCACCGGGGCTTGCGCAAGGTGGCCTGCATTGGCGCCTGGCACCCTGCCCGTGTGGCCTTCTCCGTGGCCCGTGCGGGCCAGAAGGGCTACCACCACCGCACTGAGATCAACAAGAAGGTTGGTGTTTCTCAGCTGCTGGGGAGGAAGGAGAGCTGCCCGATGTCACTTGCTCTGTGACGGTGAACAGAGTAGGGAGTTCTGCTTGGGGTGTTTCGCTCTCTTAGAATGTTGTCTTGGGGATAGTGGCTATCGTCTGTTATGTTGAATAACTGAAATTCTTGTGTGACCTCATGTTTTCAAAGTGCAACAGACTGTTTCCTCTGAGCTTAGGTATAATTCCTTGCATTTTATCTGACAGGCTGTTTCTTCTACCTTTTGCTAAGTAGAATTCCTTTACATTTTTAGATTTACAAGATTGGCCAAGGTTACCAAATCAAGGATGGAAAGCTGATCAAAAACAATGCATCAACTGATTATGACTTGTCTGACAAGAGCATTAACCCTCTGGTAAGTTGCTGCAGCTCTGTACCAAGAGTCTGCTTGTGAGCCGCAATCCTAAGAGGTAAATGGGCCTGGTGTAAGTCGCAAAATAATTAAATGAAGAGCTCTCAAAATAAGTCAGCTGCTGTTGGAGGTGGTGGTTAGTCAGCCTCAGTATTGACTTGTATAACATGGAAATTGCATTTGTTGTGTGGCAATAGGATGGAGATGTTGCAAACTTTGAATGGTACTTGTACAAGGAATAACTTGGCAAGAAGAGCTTTTGCTGTTTTGTCAGCACCTTCTGCTGTTCTTAATAAAAGCCTTACAGCAACAAATAAATGGCTGCATCAAGAAACTTGACCAGTGGAAGGCAGTACTGTAAACAGGATTTCAATGGAATTGGGAATGGCCAAGGCCCAGAAATAGTATGGATCTGTAGGCAGATGTGATCACTGGTCCTGCTTGGTACAGAGCACTGACTGTTCTCTCTGTGCTCAGGGCGGCTTTGTCCACTACGGTGAGGTGACCAATGACTTCATCATGGTGAAGGGCTGTGTTGTGGGGACCAAGAAGAGGGTCCTGACCCTGCGCAAGGTGAGTAGTGCAACCTGCTGTCACATGGGCTGTAGCAGTTTAAGGGAGCTGTGCTGTCTCTGGTGCAGGTGGTATGTGTGCTATTCTGAGGAATCACATGGATTGCTAGGAAGAAAAACCTTCCACACAAACCCCCCTTGTGTAATGGCCTTGGGAGTGGCACAATGTCATACCTGCAGGTAGCTCTTGCACCGGGTTGTCTGTAGTGATGGACGTGGTTTAGGCTTGAGAATTCTTGTGGCCAGAAGGACACTGGCAGAGTGGGGCTCATGCTGTGGGGAGCTGACCAGTCTTCAGCCTGGGAGGCCAAAGGTGCAGGGTAGGTGGCTTATGGTCAGGTGTTCCTTGCACATGGTAGCAGCTGAGGTCAGAGGGACCAAGAGGAGGGCATTAGCCATGGAGGTGTACTGGAGGCTAAAAGGGTGCTACTGCTGCATACTCACCGGGCATCTCTCTTTTTAGTCCCTACTTGTACAGACCAAGCGCCGGGCCTTGGAGAAGATTGACTTGAAGTTCATTGACACAACCTCCAAGTTTGGTCATGGCCGCTTCCAGACAGCTGAGGAGAAGAAGGCTTTCATGGTAAGAATTCTTCCTGGCACATTTATTGTGTATCACTGTTGTCTTTGAGCTCATGGCAGCTGGTAGCTTGGCCTTTGGGCTGTCATAGGGCCAAAGTTCTTGTGAAATGGAAAGTTCAGTTGAGAGGCCTCCCTCCTCCCATCAACTTGGTTATAACTGCAGGGTGCCTGGGGTCTCACTTCCCCTGTGACAGCTCTTGGTGTCGGAGGGGTGTTTCCATGTTTGGGCACACGCTGTTTAGTGTTGAAGCGCAGAACAAGCACTGCTCCATTTCCTCCAAGAGCAGCTCAGGAGGAGGATGCTCAAAGTGGTGGCATTCCCAGTTTGTCACTTGGCTGGAGAAAGCAGCTGGGAGTGCTTGTGAGCAGCTGCCCTGGCAGGGTCGGAGCAGTGCCATGCTTGGGGCCGAGCAGAAGCTTCCCCACCAGGTGGCACCAGCGTTGCTGCTCAGGCACATCCGAAATCACCCGGTCAGCCGGGTTCAGCTTTTCCCCTAAACCTCTTGGCTGTGGGGATGAGGCATGGGGTTTCCAGTGGGTTGCAACATGGAGGGCTTTTTTTGCCTTGATTTCTTTACAGCTTTTGTGATTAGGATGTTACGTCCTTTATGCAGACTGCTGTTGACATAGCTTGTTTTCTGTGGTTTTTTTTCAGGGACCACTCAAGAAGGATCGCATTGCAAAAGAGGAGGCAGCATAATGGGTGGAATGGTCCTGTGGGCTGTGTGTTCTCAGACCAAAAAATAAATATTTTAAAGAAATTAATTTTGTCTCTTGGTATCTACATTGCTGTGTCAAGCCTGGTACTCTCACAGCAGTTTCTGTATGTGGATCAAACCAAAGAAGCATGTAAAGTTTTAGCTCATGAGCATCCATCTTATAGCAGGGTTGCTCTAAAAATAATGAAACTGCTGTTGCTGGTTTTGCAGAGTAAAGATTGTATGTCATAGCAAAGCGTCTCTGGTTGTGTGAAATAGCAAAGCAGCAGGGGGCCTTAATGTGTTTGCAGTTGCTGAGGTACTAGTCCACCTCTCCAGTCCTCAGCTGTGTGGACAGAGAGCTTTGAGTCAAATGGGTTTTTACATAAACCAGACAGTTCAGCCAGATTTTGGATAGCTGACAGATGCTGATTGTTGCCATGGAAACCTTCCAGTGTCTGTGTATGGTGGGGCTGTAGACTGCACACTTTGCAAGTGCAGTTTGTTGCTGTCTCTGAGAGCAGCAGAAGGTAGCAGGTGTTCTGAAAAATCCCAGCCTCACAACAGCTGGATTTTTCTGAATGCAGGTAGTTTAGTTTCCCTGCTGAAAGGTGACAGGAAGCAGGTCTGCCTGGGCAGGGAGGAGAAGGATCTGCTTCTCACCATCTGAAGAGGCGGGTGATCGCTGAGTGCTGCTGGTGTTGTGTTACTGCCTGACCTAAAATACCCTGCTGGCTGCCGGGGAGATGGTTTGGTGTGTCCTTCATTGACCATAATTGGAGACATGGCAGTGATTGAGGCAATAACTCCAGACCTTCACACCAAAATCTAGTGCTGCCCTGAAACAGAACTGGATTGACCCTATTTGCTCCTATCTTAAATGAGGAAAAGTGGTCTGTAGATTTTTTTCCTGTGGTGGTGATGAGAGCCTTCTAAGAGTTAAAAGGTGGCAAGAAGGAGGAAAAACATTTACCTTGTTTCCCTAGAAACCAGACTGGGTGACTGAAAGAGCTGCCTGGCTCTCTGTCAGCCTCATTTAAGACATAAACCTCCTGGCTAATTTCAGCCAAGTGAAATAAGAGAGGTCTCACCTGCCAATTTTTTTTCCCCTTGTCACAAGTCTCAGAGTGGCGGGTAGGTGGAGAATATTCTTAAATTAGTATTCCTCTGATGCAGAAAAGTGGAATTCTCAACCTCTGTCCTGAGCCTGCAGTTCTATGGGCAGCTCTGAGGAGTGACGTTTTTCTCCCCACCTGTTAGCTTTAGGTGGGCTTTTCACTTTTTAAAGCTGGTTATGTACTAGCTGACTAGGAAGGGCATGGCTCTGAGCCAACACTGCCTGATGCTGCTTCCATCTCACCAGTCACATTCAGCCAAGGGAATTGGCATTATCAGGAAAAAATGGATGTGCTGGGAGTGAGCATCCATGACAACTATGGACTATTTTGATGAAAATCTCTAAAAGCACCTCATTTTACCATACCTTGTGGTGGAACCTCTGGGATGCTGCTGATTTTATTTTGAAGTGAGTGGTAACAGACGGAATTTTTAGTCAAATTGGCACCTAAGTAGGTGGAAGCAGTCCTGAAGGAATGTCATTGTTGATGATGCTCGACATGTGTTTGGCAGGAGGATTTTACTTTGTCTTGGAACCCAGTGCCAGACTTGGGTTTGTTTATTTTTGAAGCTATTGTTGCTGACTGATAAAACAGCGGATGGTGGGGGAAAAAAACCCACTAAAGCCGTTTCCTGGAATCCTGGGGACATCCAAGTATTGGATCCACATGTCAGGAGGTGGCGCTCCTTCCTCTGTAGACACTTCACGCCGACGGCTTCCTGGTGGACTGGCGTGGAGAAAAACTGCTTGGCCGCGGTACCCGGGCTATGTGGGTCCTCTCAGCCCCTCTGAGAGCTCCCTGGAGCCCCAGGATAACACCCGGCTGCTTTGCTGGGCAGCTCCTGGGAACCTGCTGTGGGAGGTCTCTGCCAAGCCGTGTGGGGGGGAGTGAAGCCATGGGATGCCAAGCTGGCTTTGGCAAAGCCTCCCACTCCTAAAACCTGGGTCCATCCTCCAACTCTTACCTCCCAGCCGTCCTGCTCCTGCAGACCATCTGTTTTGGGGACAATCCCCAGTGCAACAAGCAGCAATTGTGGCTCACACATTGGTCCCAGCAGCTCCTGAAAGCCAACATTTTTAGGGTGACTTACATTTATTTTTAATTGAGTTTTTCTTTTTTGCACTGTCATCTCATATTCCACTGCTCCATGAATGCTGCTTCCCTGCTCCAAAATGTCCAACAACATCCCAGTCCAGTCAGAAAAGATCCTACACCCTGGTGATGCTCAGACCAACCCGAGAGCCGCAGGAGGAGGACAGGGACAGCCTGCTGAAATAACACCAAAAGCCGTGGGAACATGCCCTGTCCCAGCTGGTGGTGGGAGGGCTGCGGCTGGGAAGTGGGACTGGGTTTCACCCCCAGCGCCCAGTGCTCCCCAGCTGCCACCGGGTGCAGGGCTGGGACCCAGTGCTCCCAGGTGGGAGCCGCTTTTCCAGCGGCATCTGTCCCCAGCCAGCCCTGCCGCCTCTTTTCCTTGCAGAAGATGAAACGAGATGCAGCTGTGATGCTGGAGCGGAGACCTTAGAAGTGTGTAAGGATGCCTGGGGGGTGGAAAAAAAAAAAATTGGGTTCAAGTTGGAGGTCTTGGCTCCAACTAGTGAAGCAGTCAACTTCACTAGTGGCCCAGCTGACACCCTGCCTTCCCACCCCGGCCCCTGCCTTTGATCCCAGTGACAAGCGGGGAGCTTCAAGTATGCTTGATGGGGGAGAAGGGCTGATGAACGTGCCCCGGGGGAGCCGTGGCCGGGTTCACGCACTGCGGAGCTTTTCTGCCACAGCAGCTTCACTGGGCTATCCCGAGGCCGGCGTGCATCTGATTTGCAGCCCCCCCCCTGCCCACCCCCGCCCAGCCTGAGGACTTCTTTTGCACCTGACAACTTGCTGGCTTCTTACCAACCCTTAGAAGTGCTTGTGGGACCTGGGGCCATGGATGTGATGGGGAATGGTTCCCTGCAGAGGCACTCCCAGTGTGGGGCAAGGGGGTGGCAGGCAGCCCTGCTCCAGGACTTCAGCTCTATGTGCCAAAGCAAAGCCAAAGCTGAAGTTTCCCCATTCCCGTGGCCACCAGGGCCTTCTTGCCATGGAGATGTTAGTAGTCCCAATGCAGCACTGCTCTCTGGCTGGGCACAGGACTTATGGGAGCCCACGTGAGTTTTGGGAAGTCTTTTCATTCCTTCCCCCAGCATGGTGCTGGGGAATCACGTTTCTGTGGTGACTGATGAGCACATGGAGGAAGACTAAATTTATCTTCTACAGGCTCCCAAATTCCTCAAAACTGTGCGGGGTTGTCCTCCCTTCCTGGTAGGGTCAGCTCCTGTGCCAGGGTCCCCTGGATGGCCAGGTGCCACCCAGCTCCCTACAAGCCCCAAAATGCTCCAATGTCAGGCAGCATTCTTGGTGGCATGTGCAGCATCAAAATCAAACCTAAGGATTGAATCAGGGAAAGACATATACCTAGATCTGCCTTGGAGATCTAAGGGACACCTCCCTAAGACTGTCCACAGACTCAGGTATCTATCACTTCACACCCAAATGCCACATCACAGGGCTTTTAAAATATGTAATTTTTAACTTCTTTATTGACAGAGATTATTCCCCCCCTCAGCTTTGTGGCTGGAGCTCTCTACTATGTGTTCTGCTCCTCTCTGCCACTGTGCTCCAGGGGTGGATGGAAACCAAAGCTCATCAGCCCTTGGGAATCAGCCAGCAGTCAGGGTTCTGGCAGGCCAGGTCGGTAAGGAGCTATTGATGGCAGAGGTATTTATAATCTTTGGTTCCAGCACGGCTGGACACCCACTCTCGCTTCCCTTCATACAATAAGATCAAACAGCTCCAGGACATTTCCTTGCTCTTTGCAGATGAAATTCTTGCATCTGCTGATCTGCTCTGCCCTGCCTGGGGCTGCAGCCTCTTCCTTTGCTCAAAGACCTGGAGGGTTGCTGCTGCTGTTTATTCTGTCCCTAAACTGGGGATTTGCTAATTTTCCCCACCTCATTTCCCACCATTTTCAAGCTTATGGGTGAGGGGTACAGGACTAGGACTGTGGCACCTTCCCCACCTCAGCTTCATTCCCTCTTCCACTTCTGAAGGACCTCAGCTGTATTTGATGGGTCACATGTGGACTTTGCCCATGGATGTCACAGCAACTGGAGCAGGAAAGCAGTGGTGTGCTTGCCCACAGCAAGGGCAAGGTGCCTGGCAGGAGTTTGTATCTGTTCCACATATCCATCCTCTTCTTTGGTGCCCAGCCCTGGTTACAAGGAGGGATAAGGAGAGGATGAGGTTGTAGGCAGGCAGTACACCTGTGCTGGGCAGGTTGTCTGTATCACAGATGATGCAGAGGCAGGATGTACATCCTTGCTCCCAGAACCTCTTTCTGCTGTCCTCATCCCAGCCCAAGGGCCTCACCATGCAGCAGTGTTGGGGATCTCATCAGACCATTCCACCAAAGGTCATTTTGTTCTGAGGATCCCTCCCAGGCACTCAGCAAAGGGAGACCACCACCACCACCACTGCAGCCAGAGATGAAGGAGGGACAGCGTGCAGCATCCCTAGGGAGGTGACACTGAACCCTGGCAGAGGCCGACTGTCCCCCAGGCTGTGCTTGAGGCAGAATGGAATCATCCCCTGGCACCCAGCCACTGGCAAATACCAGTCCAGATTCACCTGCCTCCTCTTCAAGAGGGGTTTTATTGCTGGGCAGGAGCAGGCCCCAGGGATACCAGCCAGTTGATGGTAGCTGTGGCTGACCATACTCCAGGCCATGCTGTGCTGTCCTGTCCAACTCCTCAAGGAGTTTTCCATTCCCCTGTCCAAGCAGGAGCCTTCCCGGGTGTCCCCAGTGTTGAGGGGCTGCTGGTGTGGCAGGGGAGCCTGGCTGTGAGCAGGAGACACAGCTGCTTTTCATGTCCCCCCTCATAGCACAGCTCATTCTCAATCTTTCAGCAGGTCCCTGTGATCTAGGGGTAAATTATGGGTGTCAGGTTTGGGGCAGCCAAGAGGGGATTTTGGAGGGGGGAGGTAGCAGAGAGCAGCACGTATGAGTGGCTGGGGAAAGACAGAGCAGGATGATCTGTTTTGGTATCTTTACAGCATCACCTCCTGGAGCATGCCAGGGTTTCAGGCTGTGCTTGGAAGGCCAAAATGCATGTCACCCCCACTTCGAGCCTTCGGCATCCCTTCTTCTTCAACCAAAGCCTTCATCCCAAAAGGAAACCCTCAGTACTGTCTCCCATGCCTTCCTGCTCCTCCTCCTTGCCCCCAGGGTGATGAGCTGGGTCTCTGCAGTGCAGAGCATGGGATGTGTGCCACAGGAAACAGTGGAGACAGCGGCGGGACAGGGACCCAGGTGTGAACCCACACAGCTAGCGGGGCTGTGACTCAGCCATCCAAGAGAAAGAGCCACAGATGCCCCAGGTTTTGGCATGGCCAAGGCCAAGAGGGCTCTGGCGGGGAAATCAGACACACCACTGACCTCACTGCTCACCAGCCTTTTGCTCCAGCAGCCATGCTTGACTGCTCTAGGGCTGCTGGAGTGCAGGAGCACATATCGATGACCTCAGGCAGGTTTTGTTATCGTCTGGAAACACCTGATGCATGTGTCACCAGAAAGAGTTTTTCTTGTCTCAAGTACACCGGCAATCCTTGAACTCATGTTGGCTTTTCCCTTCCCACCCTGCCGGCCACCCCTGCCCATGGGTACCGAGGCTTTCTGGCAACCAAGTGACTCCGACTCGTTCAGGCTTGTTGTAGCCACTCCTAATTGCAGGGGACAAACACGGTGGGAAGGAAAGCTTTATTTCTCCTTTCCTTTCCCCAAGCATGGCCATTGCTGCCCACCATCCACAGCTGAACAAGCTCAGCTTGAACTTGGTGGACTTTCCTCTTCTGGTCTGAGTCTGTTCTTTCCTACCTCCTGTGGGAATTGGGATGACCCACCTTGGAGTATGGCTCTCCAAAATATCTCCTGGGATTTCTCAGGGGAGCAGCAAAGTCCCACAAGGAAAACTCCCCATTCCTTCTTCTCCTGTCCTTGAGGGCAGACTTGGACCAACACTGCCAGGATGAGCAGACAGGAGCCAAAACCCTTAAAGGCTGCAATGGAGAATGGGATTGAAAAAAAAGGGAGCAGAAGAGAAAGACAATGAGAAAAGGGAGGCTGTGAAGGGGTTAGAGATGTTCTGGGAAGGGATTGTGAGTACTTTTTAGGCAAGATGGACTTTTACTCAGCAGAGCCATATACTAGATGGGTTTGGTACAACTCTCCCCCTGAGCTGGATGTATGGAAGTAGAGGGGACTCCTCTGGAGCTGCACAGCAGCTGGGGTTTCCTGTCAGGTCCACCAGCCTTGTGAACAGCCTCTGAACATTTCTGCTCAAGGAGGTCTCTCAGCCCTGAAAAAATTCTCGAGGCTGGTTTTCTTTGTGGCAAGGAGCAGAGCCTCCGCTGACATAATTTTCACACTCTGTAGTATAAATAGCCAACCTGAAAAACAAAGGAAAACTCCTCATGAAGACCATGTAAGGCAGAGCTACAGTTGCACCATTTATTTATTCACTCACCATAGCTATTTCCTGCCTCTGTTGGTCAGAGACCTCCTGTGTTGGCCAAAAATCAGATTTCCTCCCTGGCCAGGAATTTATGGATCAGCAGCACTGACGGTAATGAAGGAATCACAACCCCCCAGTCCTGACAGGACAAGCTCCTGTCCAAAGCTGGCCTTGGTGCCACCAGTTGCTCCAAGGTCCAGCACATCTGCTGGGCATCTACAGGGTGATCTCCCCTTGGAACAGCAAGGTCAGGGCTCAGGCTGTAAGTAAGCCTGGAGGAATCAGTAAGGCTTGAGGCAGTGTCCTGTGCCCTCCAGCAGCTCTGCAAGTCAGTTTTTGCTGTTCCCCAGTCTGCAGGTCCCTGCCATGCGAGGCAAAGGGAGCACTTGGTCAGGGAAAAGCCCAGCACCTGGGAGGGGGAGGGCAGCACACACACGGACCCCGCTTGTTCAACAAGCTGAAGTGTGGCTGCAGATGTACCTTTTTCAGGCTCCAGCTGCGCTGTGGCTCTGCAGCTCCTTCTCAGTCCTTGTTGCTGCCTCCAGACCTCCCAGCAGATCAGTCTGTGCATGTCTTTCCTCGCTTGCTCCAGGCACCATCAGGCAGGCTTGCTCAGGTCCCTTCTTCCCTTGCCCCAGCAGTGCCAGCCAGCTTTGCATGGAGTGAAGCAGGCAAAGCTCTCCCCGTGGTCCCAGCAGTGTGCTGGGAGGGTGGCAGCTCCTTGTCAGGAAGTCGTGGCCAGCAGCTGGGGATGGGACTTCCTTCAGAAGATCCAGGCAAACATTTTGGGCCATGCGTGAGGGTTTCCTGAATTTCAGATCTCCATGTGGGATGCTAAGCAATCCCAGGTCTCCTTTGGGCATGCCTGAGGTGGAGACACAGGTCCAGGACTGCTACTGCATTGGGAGCACGTCTGCAGGCATTAGTTCCCTCGGTCCTGCCTGCAAGCCCGAGCTGCCTTCTGCTCTGTTCATGGATGAAGACAGATAGCAATTACCCTTGCCTGCTCCCCAGAAATGCTCTGTTCCCTGGGAAATGGAGCTGGGTTGGCAAGGGAGAGCATGCCAGGGTACCTTGTGGCTCTGCTGACTGTTGATGGGCACAGCAGCTGGGGACAGTGGGGACAGTCATCAGAGCTGCTTTGCCTGGCCACCATGGCCAAGGTGTGGGGATGGAAAGACCTGCTGGCGTGGAGTGGAGCAGTTTCCCTTTCTGGCTGCACACTCCCCTGCCTGAAATCTCCCCTGTGCACGAGTAGCTGCAGGGGCAGGGAAGAAGCGAGTGCCAAAGGCTGGTGTGAGCTGTTTGGAGGTCTGACTCTAGGGAGGGTCCCGTCCAGAGGACTGTCTCCTTGGTCATTGTTATCAGGATAATTCTCCAGCCACTCAAATCCTGTTTTTGTGCTGGTGTTGCCTGGCTCTATGGGAGTGAGCAGGGAGAAACACAGGAAACGCTAGCGACGGAAGCAGAATCATCTCCTGGAGGGAGCAAAGAGCTGCTGACGCCACTGAGGGGAACAAAGAGATTCAGAAGGAGCTAGACATGGGCTTGTGCTGGAGACAGCCCAGACAAGTAGTCTCAGTCCCAGCTTACGGCACACCTCGCATCCCTCCAGCACACTGCACCTTCATCTCCCACAGCTCAACCTCCTGCACTGAGTTCTGGGGCGCAAAACTACCTTGGGGGGTCCCCAGGTGAGGAGAGGAGGCAGCTGTGAACTAACACCGCCTGATGTTCTTGGCATGGAGAAGCCCTGGGGAGGGGGATCTGGGGGATCTGCTCTATCCCCAGCTGCTGCAAAAGTTTTGGCTGGTATACCAAAAGGTGGCCATGGGAACAGCACAGCACTCGGTGGCAGCATGGGTGCCAGCCTTGCCGCTGCCTCAAAGCTCTCCCCCCCAGCACCCCCAAATGCCAGGGGGGACATCCCCGTGCCTTGCATGTACAACAGGCCCTCTGTCCCTCAGGCACAAAAGGAAATTCTGAGTGAAAAGGTCAGAGGGCCTGGCATTCATCTCACCCAGGGCCAGGAGGAAATGCAAGCCCCTGCTTGGCAGGGTTGCAAGTTGCCCCTGTCCTCATACCCATCCATGGCACCTTTCAGGTCCTAAGGAAGCCCCCATGTGCTTCCTCTCTCAAAGGTGCAGGTCAGGAGTGCTGCATCCCAAGTACCAAGGGATCTTTCATGTGGTTCTGGGGCAGGAAATCCACTCTCTCAGAACAGAGCAAAGCCCCTGGGTCTCCTAGCTGCTGGCCCTGTGAGATGCAAGTGCTTCAGCCAGGCTGGGCTGGCGAGTTCTCTAAGTGTAGCAGTGGAGTGTGACGACAGTGGACACAGCCTTTTCCTCAACATACTTATGCCAAGGTAAGTCCCCCTATCCAGCTCGCATATCCCTAATTCCAAAAAGAGGATGTGTACCAAAGCTGTAAGTAATGAAGATACCTTTTCTATTACAAGGGGCAGCATTCACATCTCAGATCCTTCCGTGGCTCAGGAGTAAGAGCCCATTCCTGCTCCAGCAGATGTAGACCCCTCCTTCCTTCCATAACGCCATTCCCATGGCATGTGCATTGCCTACTCCAGAGCTAGGGAGGAGAATTTCCCCCATCATGAAGCTGAGTGATTCTGTGGGACACTGGGGACCATGGAATCATTTGGGGCAGCACTGCTGGGGGGAAGTTTACATCACCCCTACCCTGCTGCCTGCAGAAAGGGCAGCACAGCCAGGATGCTGCTGCTGCTGCCAGGAGTGCCTCCAATCCCCAGGGTCTGCCTTCGTGAGCAGTGTTTGTGGCTGGAACATAAGTGTCAAAATGTCATCCGTCCCTTATTTGCAATGTATCTGTGTCCTTTTGGTACCTATTCAGCCTCCAAAAATAGCCTAGCAGAGAAAAAGAATACATTCCTAAAATAGCACCACTACTTGGGCTCGTCAGTGCTGGAGCTGACACCTGGTTGAGTGCCCACTGCAGCTTTGCAGGGAGATTTCAGAGCCATTCTCATGCACTTTCTGAGCCTAAAATAACAGCCACACCTCACTGCATGGGGAGGCCGGCAGGTGCTTTCCAACTTTTGCCCAAAGCAGTGCCAGCTGCTGCCTGGCCACCCTGTGCCTCCACAGGACACCACATTTGCTGTCCTGTGTGAGCCCTGGGCATGTCCCTGTGCCCATACAGCTCACACATCCCACGGTAGGGCAGGGAGGTGTGCAAAGCCCTGGAGTACAGCAAGGGCCAGGTGAGTCACCCCAGCGATGCAGCCAGCAATGTGGGATGAGAGGGCTGGCTGGCTGCCTCTCCTGAAAAGGAGAGCTGGTGAGGAGGAGGAAGCTGGGAAGAAGGAAGGCCTTGTTTGTCCATTCTCAGAGTGCTGCAGGAATTGCTATATGAGGAATTACCTGACGTCAAGTCTCCAGATGCTTTTAACTAACTTCCTCATTTGAGCCTCCCCCAGCTTCTGCAGCGTTGCCCTGTGCTCTGCTGCTGCTGCCTCCCCTGAGCTACCCCAGCACCGGCAGCTGGTTTCCTCCAGGTTGCAAGGACTCTTCCGCCTCCTTATGCTCCAAATTTATCCACACCTGCTCTTCCTCCTGGATGGGCCACATTCACTCTGCATATGTGAATCCAGAAGCCCAGCTCTGCCAGGGAGGCAAGGGCTTGGCCACCTGGGAAGGCAGGGAAAGCCATGATGAGTGAGTGGTTCGTGAGCTTCTAGTTACAGGGAGGATGCTGCAGGTGTAGGGTGCCTTGTGGGATGCTCTGTGGGACCCAGGTGGGAAACTGGGGGCTCAGGATGTAGGAAATCGATGCTCTGCATCTATCACTGACACATCTTGGCCTTTCACACAGATTCCAATCCTACACACCTCGTGTTGCTCCCTATGCAGCAGCCCCTGCCTTATGCCGTGTTGCACAGCCAGATTTCTTGGCATCCATGAAGAATGAGGGGATAAGACCATGACGCAAAGGTTTCATGCTCTTTGGACAGTATTGCTTCCTCTCTTGCCTGGCCCTTTAGAAGGTCCGGGCAAAGATGTTTATGCAGAAGACAAAAGGTTTAAGGATGTGTACTGGATTCTGAGGGATGGAGCCCAGCATGAGATAAATGCTGATCTGGAAGCAGGATCCAGCACTGCTGCTCTTCATATTGAACAGTGTTTCCTGGGGCAAGTGGTGGAGGAGGGGTGAGGCTGCTGAGTTCAAGAGGGTTGGGAATCATGAAGATAAGGTCTTCCCAGGGAGCAGGATGCAGTCAGGGGCTGGGGTGTCTTGGAGAGCAGGGATGGAGGCACATTTTACTGCAGAATAACCCAGGTACTGTCATGTGTGTCCAGGAGCAGGGCTGGGAAAGGATGCGTGGAAGGGCGTGCAGAGGAAGGGGAGATCAGCAACGGCATGTTCTGGATGGCGGTTAGAGCAGGGGTCTTTTTGAATCAGGGAAGACTTCTCTTTCAGCAACCATGCTGGGAATTCAGTACGTGCTCAGACTACCTCCCAGGACAGAGGTACCCCTATCTTGAGGGATGGAGGGCAATGGAAGTGGATTGCTGAGGTATGTGAGGGAAAGCTGGGAAGGTAGGGAATGGTAAAACCTTTGTTTTTCTCCAGGGAGGATCTGTTCAACTGAAGACTCTCCAGTTCTTTGCAACCTCATAGCACCCCACCAACCCATGGTTAAATTAGGGTCTGAGAGCTTCCAGGCTGGGGCAGGAAGGGGGGATATGAGTCAAGACAACAAAAACAGCATTCTTGAGGAGGCTAATTTCAAGGTTGGAATGGATCTTTTGAAATAGCAGGTTATATCTAGACTTAGGAAATGAACCAATTAGCCCACAGGCCCAGAAGGAACCATGGGAGGTTTCATGGTCTCATACCTCTGAATTCAACAACCCATTGTGCAAGCTGAGCTCACTGGCCATTGCAGATGACAGGAACTTAGGGAGAGGAAGAGGGGACAGGATGCTTGGCCAAAATGCCTTAAGAAATTATGATAAGGATATCCCCTCTCCTCCAGAGCCAAGATGTGACAGTACCTCCCAGGGCTCCACAAGGAGCAGTGGTGAGAGGGTTGCTTGCAGCAGGAGAGGTTGCCCCCAACCTCTCTCCAGCTCCATCACTTTTCCTGGCCTTCCTCTGACTACAGCGCTGGTTTCCCCCTCCCCCTTTTTTTTCCATTTCAGCATGAGGAGCAGCAAATGAAACCTTATAAGCCCAAGCAAACAGGATAAACATGGGTCAAGACTGAGCAGGGGGTAGTGTAATGGCAGGGTCATGAGATTGCTGACCTGTGAGAAGCCATATAGACAATGTGATGGGTTTTAGGAGTTTGGAAGAGCCAACAGGCTTGTGCTGCAGCAGCAGAGGAAGCAGCAGCCAGCCTGAACATCATGCTGAACCCTTCAAGCACAAGAGCCTGTCTAATTCCACTGCCCATCTGAGCAAGAGTTTGCCATTGCTCAAGTAACTGTGAACCCCTGCAGTGCTTTCCCAGGGAAGTGAGGGAAGCCCTGCCAACACAGGGATCAGAAGTCCTGAGGCCCATGCTTCTTGGCCTGCCTCTGTGTAGCAGAAAAGTTATGGCTGAAGGACTCAGGTAGGGAAGGTGGTATAGCCCCTTAGGGTCCTTTCAGTCCCCCATTAGACAAATGGGACTGTTAGAACCTTAAAATCTGCAATAGAGCCCTGTGAAATGCTGATGGTTATCCAAAGAGAGGGGGCTGTGGTCATGAGCAAGAATGTGGCAGAACTTGAGAGACGCACAGATTTCTTGGTTCCTGGGAAAGAAGCCACCATCTGTTATCGAAAGAGGAACACTGATGGAAGAGCAATTTCATTAGATAATCTCTCTAATTGCAGACAGGTGACAGGATGCCAATTTCCCTCCTGGAGAGACCTTTGTGGAGACCTCAAGCAAGCATGCTTCTGACCTTGTCCTTCCAGTCAAGGCCAAGTGCCAGAATGAGAAGCTGTGGGTCCCCAGGATCGTCCTTGCTGCTCCCCAGTGCCTGAACCCCTGTGGAGTGGGATGGGATCACTCAGCAGGGCTGGATGAGGATGCTGGGAACCAGTAGCCAGACCAAAACAAAGTATTCCATATCCAGGACAGAGAGATCCCACAGCATCAGGCTATGTGCAAAGCTGCCTTCCTTTGCCAGCCAACATCTGCTGAAGGCCCTTACTCAGGCTGTGCTTAATCCTGGCAGCTGTGTCATTCTTCCCCTCTACCCAACCCCCTTTTTCCCCTGAAGAGATTTCGACAAGATTTTTTTTTTTTTAATTGGCTTTGTCTGTTTGATCCCTAGTTCCTCTCCAGGCCAAACAAGGAATGCATCTTACTGGAGACAGGATAGAGGACTCTTGGAGTTAATAGTTTTCTCCATTGTCTTCCAAATGTGTGCTGAGATGTCCGTAGCTGGGAGACCCATTGTGCTGCCTTCCTGCTTGTTTTTCCAACAGTCTCCAGTGAATAAAAGCAATGCAGAGCCTGTAATACACTTTCCATGACCTCTAATCTTGTGTACAATCTATCTGAATTGCCTGGTCGAATACAGTATTCACTAGCAGTGGTTCCACCTCCATCTCATCTACTTCTCCGAAACTCAGCCCCAAGTTATCCCTGACTGGCTCCAGCTTCCCTCGGCTGCACCACCATCTCCACTGCCCTCATCCACACCTTCATATCCCTCCTCCCTTTTTTCTGCTCTCCCAAGTCATGTCTCCTGCCCTCTTCCCCTGAGCATTTGGTGTCTGGAGGTGCTGGCATGGGGGTGGCTGTGGCAAGGATGCGATAGATCCTGGAGAAGGAATGCCTGCACCTTCAGGAACGTACTTCCTGGGGACCATCCTACCTCCCCATCCCACCCCGAGTGAGTCGGGGTGATGCCACTTAGTAGTTACCAGCACCAGCAGCACAACAGGGACCTAAAGCAATGGCTGGACAGGACTCGAGGGCAGACAAAGCCTCTGGGTTCGCCTTCCCACCCTGGCTATGAGCTCACTCTGCTGCGTGGGCTTGATGAGATTTGCAGATGCACAGGCACACAATGCAGCAGGGAAACCCTGTTCTCCTGCTGCTATTTTGCATGGCTTCTCTGGGAATGTGTGCCCTTCCTACCGCTTTCCTGTGATGCTGGAAGCCCTCAGGTGTCCCTCAGCTAGGACAGCCACCTGGGCTTTAAGGATGAGTCATTCTCTCTTCCCATGTTCTCTTCAGCCTTCCCTTTGGCAAGGACTGGCAACAAACAGCAGGAATGAATCAGAGGCCAGGATAGCTGACGGACCAGAAGCCCATCCCTGGGCATCCCAGCATATGTGTCCCAGCTACAGCACCACAGGAGACTGGGTATTACCCATCACTGAGTGACAAGGATTGGTGATCCCAGGGGACAGAGCAATCTCCAAGCCATATCTCTGGGAGCTGTGTTTAAGAAGTCCCTTCCTAAAAGGACTGAATTCAAATTGTGATCTTTTCCAGCACCAAAGGGACATTCCCAGAGCTTCCTCTGGACAGAGTAAGGAAACCTCTCCTGCTCCAAAGGTTTGAGCCCAGGCCAAGGATAAAACACCAGCTTAATGCTTTGGTCTTTTTTCTCCATCACCCAGGCTTTTCTCTTTGTTTTTTCCCCCCTCTCATATGCTTCTTCACACGAATGGGTAGACCCTGGCCTATATGTCTGTGCCCACCTCAAGCTGGCAGGGTATCCCTGTCGAGCTGCCGGACTCAATGAGTGATGATGGCTCTTCTCAAGGGGGTGTAGAGCTGGGACACCACCACAGCCCAGATCTCCAGACAGACTTAGGCAGTCACATCTGCTGAGGAGGCAAGTCCAGTCCTGCTCTGGGGTTACCAAGCACTGTGCAGATGAGCCTGTCTTCAGAAAACTGGCAATGGCCTGAGCCACACTGGGTCTGATTGCTTGCAAGTCTCCCGTCTTCTTCCCACTTCCCAGGGATCCCGTAACACGCTTGTACCTCACTGTGTCACATTGCAAGGATTGGTCACTGGAAGCACCACAGCCACAAAAAACATGGGCTGGGGAAAAGACTTGGCAAGCAAGATTTTCTGGGCTGTGTCATGCAGAAGACAAAGGGGATTGGACTAAGCAGTCAGAGTGGTTGGGTTTAGAAAAGGCAGCTGGAAATCAGCCTCTACTTCTGGAGATTGTTCACATAGTTACAGAGGGGACTTATGATTTGGTAGTGTTGCTTCTCCATGCCTCTCTCCCAGAGCTCTGCTCAGTTCAAACCCATCACATCTGTGGGGGCAGGAGATAGACTCAGGGCCTCTGAGAGTTAAGGTCATGGCCTGGCCATGCAAAACTTGCGCAGTTCAGGCTGGGGATGGCATGGGCAGGCATTCCTTAGCTTCCTGCTCCCTCTCAGGAAGTTAGTGCCTGTGCTGTGAAATGCTACCCAAATATTCTGCCACCTTTATCAGCCTCGGCTTTACTGCCCATAATCTGGCTCCCTTTTTCCGAATTGCTCCTCAGGTTACAGCTACTGATGTAAATCAATGGGATGTCATGCAAGCGGACTGGGGGACACAGGTCAGATTGAGGGGAAGGAGAGGGGCCATGGCTGGACTGCTCCTGTGGGAACCCACCAGGGACAGTGGCAGCCAGAAGTCCAGGGGTGCCCAGGGGGATGGGTCCAGGGGTGGATGTGGTTGCCCCTTCTGCTGCAGCTCAGCATCCAGGTAAAGTGCCCAAGACCCACATAATCTCTGATGAAAGGCAAACAAAAAGGGGAAAGTGAGAAGGAATTCCTCACCTGAGTGGGCTCTTATCACCTTTCCGCTTCCCTCCCCCTGGAGAGATAGGGCAGCAGCTCAATGCTCCGTTGTTCCTCAGGGGGCCTCTCCTTCCCTACTCCTATCTGCGTGGGGATGTGATGGGGGCTCCCGGCCCCGCAGCTCACTAGACACCCTTAGGCGCACATTCCCTACCATGTCTGAACCTCTGCGCTTAACCAAGTGTCCAACACAGCCCCTCTGGCCTTGCCACCCTCATCCAACATAACAACGACCCCCCAGGTAATTGAGACCCTTGTGCTTTGCTTCGGGAATATGGTGGTTTCGGGCTGCTCCCAGCACACAGGTGGCAGAACAGAGAATGCCTGCTGGCCCTGGCCACATGACGGTGACACAGCTCAGGCAGCCGTGATCAGCAACAGGTAACTGAGGCCGAGGAATAAAGCTCAGGCTCTTATTAGCCCTGCAGCAAGTCGCAGGATGCCTACACAGTGAGCTAAAGCAATTAACCCTCCAACCCTCCGACAGAAGCAGAGCCGGTCAGGCTCGCTGGCTGAGGGTGGGAGGAGGCAGTGGCAGGTGTTTGGATGCCCTTGTAACACTGAGGTCCTAAGGGCGGGCAGAAGAGTTGAAATAGTCCCTGACACCACATGAGGGAGAGGCAGGCACGAAGGACATCCATGCATCATTCTGGCAGAGGCAGGAAAAAATGCTGGTCAACATTGTCGTGAAATCTCAAGGCCCCTTCCACCCATCCCTGTAAGAAGAGTGCTTGGGAAAGATTTTATGCAGCACACCAGCTGCCAGAAATGGTGAAGCTATTGATCATCAGGTTACAGAGTGGTGGCATAAAATCATGTGAATCCGAAGAGAGAACAGATGGCCAGCTTGAGCGGGGATGAAATTATTTTGTGGCAGATCTGACAAGCAGCTCAATTCAGTGTTAGTGCAAGAATCGGATTTGATTTGGCAGAGAAGACAGAGTGCTTGCAAGGCTTGATAGTGCCACATTATTCAGTTCTCAGATTTGTCTTCATCCTGAGGTTGTTGCTCTCGAGTTTGGGGATACACTCACAACTCACTCAGCTGTGGTTTGATGCAGTTGCCCAAATATTGGTTTCCATTTTCATTTTAGATGCAGTAGTGTATCCTGCCTGGCCTCCAGCTGCTACTCCAGACAGTCTTGGGCTCCAGTAACTTCCATGGCAGATCTGGGAGCCCCCTTCAGGTGTCTCACATACCCTAAGACATCTCAAATGACTCTAAACCACTTCATTTTGGCAACAGGATCCTAGGATTATGAATACACTGAAGAAAATATTTAATTTTACTTAATTTTTGTCCTTTTCTGACAGCACCTTGGGGACTTTAGGTGCACAAACCTCCAATGAAGTGGTCCTAAATCAATCAAAATAAAATGGTCTGTTCAGCACAGAGCCAGGGGAGAAAATCTTTGTAGAGCCAAAGAAAGTACAAGTATTTCCACTCTGTTTTCCCATGCTGGATGTTGCAATTGTCCCTTTTCTTGGTAACTGAGGTGTCTCAAAGAAACATGTGTTTGAAGGACTTGAGAGTTTAGAAATGCCCATAGCTGATAAGCTGATCTGGAATCAAATTGATCAGAAATCATAACTGGAGCCTGAAGAAGATATCAGCCAAAGAGAGTGACTCTTAGCCCAGTATCTACAGCCACCAGGGCTCCTTGCAGAGTCAGGCCCGGAGAAGGTTGAGGGAAACTCCTAGCTGAGAACAGTCCTCTCTCAGAGCTGCCTCATTTTGGTACCGTTGCAGGAGAATGCTTGGGAAAGTCCCTCTATTTTTTTCACTGAGCAGGAGACAGTGCCAATGTAGAGGAGCCTGGAAGAGCACAGAAGCAGGTTCAAGCAGGTTCAGCCAGCGGCAGTTGGGATCTGGAGGCTTTACCAGCTCCGTGCAAGCAGAGAACTCTGCACTCCCAGGGTCTCCTGCTGGCAGCACACTTTGGTGGACCTCCTTCTGCAGGCAGTTTGGAAGAGTAACTCTGCTTTCCTCCTTTTTCTTTATTCCCCTGGCTTGCAGAGGAAGGATATGCCTCCTGCAGGTTTGCAGGCAGATCCAGGGGCTCAGCAGGGTCCAGAGGTTCCGCAGGATCTGGGGCAAAACCCAGGTCTGTGATCTTTCCTAAATGAGGATGCCTCATAATGTAATGAGCCAGGCTCTCTCAAGAGGTACCCAGGGGCAAACTGCTCTCACTTTTCTTTCTCCCTGCCTGCTGCCATGCCCACCCTCCAGCTCATCCTGAGCATGTTAAATGAATTAAAATTAAACGCATCTCTAATTTATCTGTGTTCTATTCTCCCTGGAGAATGGTTGTCCCAGGGTGATCCCTCTGATAATGAGAACTGCTTTCGAAAATTAAAAAATACTTGTTCCAGAAACCCCAAAACCAAATGTCTTGAGTTTAACGAGGAGACTAAAAAAAAAACGGTGAATGCAAATTTGCAGAGATTACCAGCTGTTCAAATGCAAGATGATCACCCAATGGCATATGCTTCCAGAGCATTGACTAAAACCCTACAGAACTATGAATAGATTAGGAAAAAATGCTGGCAATTGCTTTGACTTTGTGAGTGGTTTCATGGATACCCGCAAAGCAACTGCTGAGGGAGACACCCACTCTGGATTGGTGAACCCTGTGTCTCAGAAACCAGGGTGGGACTCACCACGCAGACATCAGAACGTGAAATTGAAGGAATATTTGTTACTGAAATTCCGGTATGTTTTCCAGAGACCTGGGATGAGGGGAAAGGAAATGACTGCCAGAATGGCTCCAGCCCCGCTTTCTTTGTGAAGCTTCAGAAAGAAGCACAAATGACCCAGTGTTAACAGGCCAGGGAGCAAAGGTCTTGCTCAACAGGCGTAAAAATCCTTGGCACTATGAACGTAGCACTTCATTGGGATGATGAAGGTGATAAAGATGATGGGATCCTGTGCAGAGGACATTCCTTCACTATGTGGCACAGCAGGAGGTCAGACAGAGTAAATCACGGCACTTGTCTGGGGACTGAGTCGTGTAAAAGGAGATTAGGTGATGTCGGCTGTAGGTGTGGTGCTAAAGTCATTAAAACCCCGCAAGCCCTGCGTTCAGGATGGGGAGAAGAGAAAAGCACATCCAGCTATGGGAAAAGCAGATTGCCAAGGAAAGTCCTGAGCTTTATGGTGTTAGATATTTCCCAACTAGGGTCCAGGTGCTGCCCACACAAATGCAAGCTTAACCTTGTGGAAATCGGCCAGTTCCTCGCTACGTACAGAACACAAAACCTCCCTCAAGCAGGAGGCAACCCAGACTTTCTCCGACGTCCTTGTCCCTTCTATCCCCTCATCCCCCTCTGCCCTCTGCCCCTGCTTCCCTTCCCTCAGTTGTTCCAGCAGCAGCCTCCACGCTTGCTGCAGTCTGCGTGCCTGGCTCGGATGACCTTTCCCGGGACAATGGCTGCTATTGACTCCGTGAAGGCATGGCCAGCAATGACACAGAGCCACAGAAGCAATGGTCCCATCTCGGCGAAAGGGTCCTGTCCGGCACAGCTGGGAGCGGGGGAGGCCGGCCTGGGAAAAAGGCTTTAGCCATGAGCCTGCCTTTCATGGCACTCAGCGGCCTGTGCGTCACACGCGTGGCTCCGTGGTTAGATACACTTCTTAGCCCCTTTAGTTCCACGGCAAGGTGCCAGGACCTCCGCACTGGAAATTAAGGCCCATAACAGGACATTGGGAGTTCACAGTAGTGGTAAAATCCTTCCCATGTGCCCATGCACCAAAACAGCTTTGCTAGGAAAAAAAAAAATCTCACATAGCCTGGGAGAGATGCACACTTTGATTCACTGAGTCCTTTGTGGCTGGGGTACCATGACAGTGTAGCTGTGTTTTAGTAGGCACTTTTCACACAGAGTCTTTTGGATGTGGAGCTAGAATGCAGGGACCATTTTACCGACTAAACTCCACTACTGACCCTCTCTGCAGGGCTTGAGATGTGTGTTTTACCACATCTTAGCCATGGGCTAACAATTCCTTCCTGTCTCACCTAGGGAAAATAAATGACTCAGTGCATACACAGCAATTGCAAGATGGAAATTGCTATCTGAATGCTATGATGATGATGAATATTACCACTGATGTTAAAAGTGTTAGTGCCAGGCAGGACCAAAGGATCTGTTCTGTATAACTCATAACCCTCCCCCAGGGCTCCTTCTGGCTTCCCTGCATTTTTACAGAAACATCAGTCCAAATTTGACATTTCTATCCAGTGCCACCTCTTGGCAAAAATCACTGGTCTTTATGATTCAGAACCCATCACTCTATCCCTACCTGGAGCTAAAACAGGACCAGAGAACACCTCGCTCCTGACAAGCCCAGTCCCTCAGCAGAGGGAGGTCAGCATCACTCCAGTTCTAGAATGCAGTAAAGGTGCAAATGATTACTAGCCCCAACACAAGCTAAACTGCAACCTCTTAATCCAGAGGAAGAGGCAGGAAAACACATACATAGTATTAATGTACTGAAGTCTTTAGATTGATATTTTCCATCAGTGCTAAACCTAAAAAAAAATAACTCTGGAAACATGTAGAGTTAGGCAGGAACCTGAGTGCCAACTTTAAATGAGGAAAGACACCATATTGGAAAAATGGACTGATCAGTCCAGCATAGGCAGGTTTTAAATGTGCTAACCACAGCTGGCTAAGCCAGCAGCTGGAGTCCCCCTGCACCTGATAGGAAAGCTCAGGAAGGAAAGGATTATCCTCTTTCCATACCCAGTGTTTTATTCAAGCCAGTCAGCCAAGCTGCCCTTCAGACCACCAGAGAACCAGCATGGGGCCAGCTAGCACCTTGCTGGCAATGTCTGAAAGATCTTACTGCCTCTTTTCTGCTGCTGCCCTGGGGGTTACTGTCTGTTGGATGAAGGAATCCCAAGTATACAAGCCTGCCTCTCCCTCCCTCTCTTCCTACCATCCTCTGTGAGAGTGGTAAATGTCCCTGTGCTCTTATGCGCAGTGGGGTTTAAAGGTTTAAAGGTCCTTATCAACTGGTCTTCGACCTGTAGGCCACTGCAGCCTGAGTTCCCACACATGTCCTTGGGAATGTACCTCCCTCAGAGCAGAAAACAGATACCCAAGATTTGTTTTGCCTGCTGGGCAGTTTCCCTGAAGAGGTGGGAGAAAAGGGGGGTCAATTCACGGTTTCATTAACCTAAGAGTTGATTGCAACAGCAACTTGTCACATATAGGAACTGTGTCAGGAAACAGGCTGAGGAGGAGGGAGAGAAGAGTGGGTTATAGCAACCCTGCTGCTTTTTCCAGACTCACTTCCCTCAGTTGAGACCCAGAAGAACAAAGCAGCTTGTGTAGATTTGATTCCCAACTCCAGGCCCATCAAATTCCATGGGGGCAAGGAAAGGCCAAGTTGTGTATGGCTGCCTCACATAAAAACCACAGATAATCCCACAGGCCATGTGTCCCATATAGTGACACATGTGAGTCCATAGAGAACCTTCAGGTCACTTGCATGGCATCCATTCTCTTTCATGTAAGAAATTACATGGCAAAAATCTCCCTGCACACACTTGTGTGGCCTTCCAGAGAGCTGTGGAGCATCTTTTGCTCAGAGGCACAGCCACAGGTATATATATCCCACATAACTGTGGGGATATTTCCCAGTATGAAGAGAGAGGGATTGGGAGAGAACAGTTTTAGGATTGGTGTCTGCTGGTCTCAGTTTCTGCTGACAGCAAACGGGCTGGTTTCTCCTTCCAGCCTGGCCATGCCTTCTCCAGCTTCCTATGTCAGCAAGAGTGAGCAGGTGGCAGGGTGGCAAGTTGGAGCTGATCAGGCTGAAAACAATCCCTCTGCAAATGGATGAACCAGGGGGGAAAAAAAAATTAAAAA
>WBMY01008546.1:50471-62334 GCA_013397315.1 Donacobius atricapilla
GAAGGAAGGAAGGAAGGAATGAAGGAAGGAAGGAAGGAAGGAAGGAAGGAGGGAGCTATTGTCACTGGAGAGGGCTTTGCGTGACCAGCATGGCTGAGATTCCTGCAGCCCTGCAGAGAGTCCTGCAGAGAGTGAGTGAGGGAGAAGGAGAGGCCAGACAGGTGGACAAGAGGGTCCACGCCATTCCTAGAGCTGTTTTCGTGAGATAAGTCTGACCTATTTGCAGTCACTCTGGAGCAGCAGCAGGAGCCAGCCTTTACGTCTGTCTTGACCTTCTATTGTGGCTCAAGCATTGAAGGAGATTAAGGCAGTGATCAAACAACTCCCAAACTTTAAGGTATTCCCAGTATGGATCCACAGCAATGCAGAGAAGCCCACACTTGCTGCAGGTCCAGAAGAGCCCATCTGGCATGTCCTGTCCTGGGCCTATGCCAAGCAGATTGACTGGGGAGTCTGGGGCATCTGGAGGTGTCCAACTCACAGCATATGCATTTAGTGACTGTTCATCTCAAAATCCTGGAGGACACATCTCCAAGCATGAGCCAATCACCACCAGTGGTTTGGTGTCAAGTCCAGACCACTGTGGCACTCAAAGATGCCAGAAGCATCCATCATGCTATTATTTTCTGTTTAGTTAAGACAAGTCAAGATCCAAGTCATTGGATCCAAGTCAAATTATTGTGGGGAGAGAATGAGAAGTAGGATGGCAGAAAGATTTGAGATACAGCAAAGGTACCAAAATCCATGTTTCAGGGATCTCTCGTTGGCCGCTTCAGTGGAAAGGAGGAGGCCTTGCTGAACACTGGAGCACAAGGCCCTTCTCAAGGTGAGGAGCAGTGGTTGTACAGGATGTGTGTGCCCTCAATTCTGTCTCCTGTTGCTTACACAAATATCTGGGCAGGTTGGCAAGGGTAAAAGAAAGGGAATGTGTGCTCCTTTTGCCACTTCCAGACTTTAAGGACCAGGGCAGACAGTCCAGTACCTTTTCTCAAAAAAGGGGGCAGGAGAAGAAAAGCAATGCCTTCAGAGAATATCTTCATGGGGAACTTGAAGAAAACATAGGGTTCTACAGGTTTCAACACAATTTTCAGAGGTGTGAAGAGAATACTGTATCCCCTTGCCGTGCCTCAGGGGGTTGGATGCATGCACCTGTGTTAGACAGTCCTGGTGACATGACCATGGTCCTCTGCTGGCACTGGTGGCATTGCTGGCAGCATGGTGTGCATGAGGGTGGCAGGCAGCCCCCACTTCTGAGGTCAGGAGAGTTGTCCTGGAATGGCACATGGCCAGTGCATAGGGAAGGGCTGATATTTGGGTGCAGAAGCTAAAGACCTGCAGGCTGGGCTTTACTTCAAGTCCAGCCAGAACTTGAGATGGTTGGTATTTAAAAAAAGAATAGGTTTGAGTTTTTTTAACAACAAGAAAACATCTTTGGATCCCAGCTGGGTCCAAGGGCTGGTAAGACGTGAGGGTATCACAGTCCTTTATGGGGATTTTTCAATTCTCTGAGGTATCTCAACCCTCTGTCTGCCCAAGATAATGGAGAGGCAGCCAAAATGGCATTTTAATCTCTTGGCTCTCTCTACTATCAATTGGATAAAGCAAAGAGGCAGGATGGGAGAAACTGGCTTTCTGGAAACTTCTGTTAGATGGTGAGGGGTCACACCCCCTTCAATAGAGATTGGAGTCGGGGGTCATTTTACATCTGCCTTTAATGAAGAATGGTGGGAAGGGAAATTCAGCTCCGATGAGCTAATTAAATATATATATATAATTTCCACTCTGTTAGCAAGGGGAAAAAAAGCCTTGGACCAGCTGCTCCGTCATTGTTTGTGAATTTAAAAATAAAAGTTTCTTGGCATAGGTTTCAGAGATGGAGGCAGTACCTTGCATTGTCATTCCAGAGAGTAAGGGAGAGTGAGAGAAAGAAGGATGAGGCCAGGCAAGGATAGTTCAGCTTAACTACGTGTTGCTCAGGTGTGTCTTGGCTTTTGAGCCTTTTTTCCCTCTGGCTGGGTTAGGTAATCAACATCCTGCTCAGATGGTGAGCCTCACCAGGGACAGATTCACAGGTCCCACACCCTAAAGAGGCTGGAAATATACTGCTGTGGGGTGGCTAATGCTTGGCTGTGCCATGAGCACAGTGAAGGGGCTAAATGGCCCCAGGCAGGCTCACCTGGGACCCTCACCCTGTATAAGCTCCATTTAAGCTCAGGTCCAGGTACCTGCTCCTGGCCTGAGCTCTGTTGTAGGTGTATCTGTGCCTAGCCTCATCCCCAGCTGTCCTGGTTTCCTGACTGGTTGTTCCAAGTGGACTCCAGTCTTTAGCTGGTGGTAGCTTGGTCTCCAGGATGCACCTTGGACCTTGTGCTGCAGCCTTGTCTTCAGCCCTGTCTCCTGCTACTCCTGACAGTATCTTCACTTGTCTAAGCCTGGGACTGGAATTTGTCCCTGTTGTCACCTTGGCGGTGCTGATCACCTGTGGGACCATGTTGGGGGTGTGCTTGGCCTGAGCTGAGCTCTCCTCAGTCCCGAGCTATGCTGGAGCCTGGTCCTGGGCTGTGTGTGACTCCGACCCACACCTCCTTCTTGGGTGAAGGCTATAGATCTTGCACCCCACTGCTTTCCTACTGCATCCCTTTTTCTGTCCCTATGGCTTCTCAACACTGGCTTTCCCACGTCCCCTCCCACTCCCTGGCTCTCCACAGTGGGGCGTTGGCACCCCTCCCCATATCTGCCTGCCTCTGGGAGTCTTTTTTCATCTCCGTGTCTCTGAAGCACATTCATGTGCCTGCACTGCTTCCAAGTTATGATCCCAACCTGGCTTCATGTTCCCTGTCTCCACACTGTGGCCTTAAACTGGTCTTGTGCCACCATCCTCACCCAGTTCCAGGACCCTGCTGTGTGTTATCCAATGGACAGCATTTTACAAGGAGCCATCCACAGAGCCCAGATCTCCACAAGGGGTGAGAATATACCTTGATATTATGCTCCAGCTGTGCTGGAGGTACATCTGTGCCTGTTCCTGTCCCTGGCTGTCCTGGCTTGCTCACCAGTTTTCCTAGACAGACTCAACACCTGCTTTGTGGATCACTTCCTCTCCAGCCCCATCTCTGTCTCTGCTTTAGGTAGTGAGGAACTATACCTAGAACAAGGGGGTCACACCTGGGCTGGAGTCACGTCTGGAGTGTCCCCTCTTGTGGAACAGCCCTCTTCTTGCTGATGACAAGCCAGACCATTGTAGGAAGCCTCTTCTCCAGAGGCCTTGGTGCCGCTTTTTCTCTTCCCACCCTGCTGCATCCATTAGTCTGATGCTTTCTGGCAGCAGCTGCACATGGAACTGGAGACCTGAACTTTTCCGTTCCCCAGCCTCCAGTGCTGCCTGAGGAATCCCTCTGAGCTGGGAATGGGCACTAAACTCACTCTCCAGCAGCAAACGGGTCCCAGCTTTCCCTCTCACCTCCTGAGTCTCATGTGCTGTTCACTCTTTCTGAGAGGGAAGGAAGGGGAGCATTTCTGTCTGCCCCAGTGGGTCCAGCCCTGCTTGGCTTCTCTATAGGCTCACACTATATTGGCTGGGCTGCGGCTGCTTTCCACTTCTGTGAGTACCTAGTGCTGCTCCTTCCCCTCTTCTGTCCCAGCAATGGCTCTGGCACACTTGGTGTGCTGTCATTCTAAAGAGCCTGTCCCTGAATGCTCGGCAAAAGGGAAATTAGCAATAATAGTGATAAAAAAAGACTCTTAATCCTCCCAGATATATTATGCAGCCAGGGAAATAGAGAGACGCAAGGAGGGCCTGGCTGGCCTCAAAGTCCTGTTCCACCTGCTCATCAACTCAGTGACCAAGCTGGGAAGGGTCAGAGGAAGCTCTTGGGAGACACTGTTTGAAGCCAAAGGAGGGTGAGAAAAGTTTTCCTCGCTTTTGAGTCAGTCTCCCAGTGCACCTGCCTGGATTCCACTATTGGAAAAGATCTCTGCATCTCCAGACACCCCACAGACATGCTGGCAAGCTTGAGTTAGCTTCTGGTGTCCATCTTTGTGCAGAAAATGCTGCTGGCCCATGCTTCCCTTTCCACTGACACTGAGCCATGTGATCAGTATGCAGTCTAGGCTTTTTTCCTCTCCAGGAGCAAGGCTGAAAGGATTCCCATGTGTGCACTTAAGACATGTCTGTTTGTCAAGTGGTGTTGGCTCCCTCCTCACTGTGGTTATGGGAAGGCCTTTTTGTTTAAAAAAGAAAACAAATGAATAGATTCCCCTGCCACCCAGACTTATCAGGCACAAACCCAAGGGAGTCCCTTGTTTAAACATTGGGAGTACATTGCTGGATGACACCCCTCCTCTCCCTCCCCTCTGGGCATTTTTGGGGGTTGTGTCAGACTTTTTTCTGCTTTTATTTGTTCTTTCTGAGCTTCTTGCTTCTGGCCAGGTCTGCTTGGGGAAAGTGGGAGGACAGTGGGCTTGAGGGCTAGAACAGCACTGGGGCAGCGCTGCTCTGAGGAATTGCCATGGCAGAGCTGTAGGAGAGGATGCCATGAGCAGATGGAAACATATGGACAGTACTTAAGGCAGGTCAGGGCCATGACATGAGGAGGCTGAAGTGGGAGAGAAAGTTTCCTCTCTCCTTTCTTTTTAGGTTTCCCTCCCATTTCTGCACATCTAAGCTGATGAGGAAAAAAACAGTGTGCTCCCCTCCTCCCTGTCTTACGAAAACAGAGACTAGAGTCAAATTTGGAATTCCCCTCTGTCTCATCACTGGGGAGACAGGGTCTTGGTGGTGATCTCACCCCATGTGAAACCTTTCTGTGCATAAGGCTAAGCAAGCAATGAAGAGGGAGGACGGGGAGGAGGGGAGTTATGGCAGGAAACCAAGAACACATCAGACACTCTAAATTTAGATCTTTTTATTCAGCCTGGACAATATTCCTTGATTTCTCATTGTTCAGGAGAGGGCAGAGGGCAGGGGATCTATTGAAAGGCTTTGTCCTGAGAGATGCCACTTTGTCTGGATATACAGGGGGTGGAGGAGCCACACATCATGTTGGTCTGGCATGGGGGAGAGGAGCATGTCCCACAGTTCCAAATAGCTTTGGGATGCGGTGGTGAGTGGGCACCTCTGAGCAGCTCTGGCACCTGTGAGGCAGAGCCCAGGGCTCTCCTCAGCCCTGCATTCACAGGCCAGGCAGGCACCCATGAGAGGAGAGCGGTGCCTCTGCTTTGGGGCAGGACCCCATGGCAGTGGGACATCAGGCACAGGATGTAGGATAAATACACACCCGCTCAATGCGTCTCACTTTCTATACGTCTCAATGCCTTTCTGGCATTGCAGCTCAAAGTCTATTTTTAAACTCCCTCTCTTATTACACAGACCAGAAGATAGCGGCAGCCTGCCTCTTGCCAGGCCAGGTGTGCTGCTCTCCCACCCACCCCAGGGAGCAAGTTGTCCCCCACAGGGCATGGCGGGTACGCTGCCCAGTGACAGGGGTGAGGTGTAGGGTGGGCAGTGGGTGGGCAGGACCTCACTGTTCTCTCCAGGCTCAGGCCACAGCAGGCACAGCAAACTGGGGTGCCTGGCTGCATCTGTGCTGTGGCGAGCCAGCTGCTGGTAAAAGAGTGCCACTGCAGAGTGTTTCATCCCACCGCATCAGTGGGATGTCAGTTTTGCTTGGGGCCCGCAGCTTAAGGGAGGTAAATGAGCTGAAAATCAGCTGCAGCATCACCCAATCTGCCTGCTGCTGGTGTCAGTACCACTAGATGGGTGCAGGCAAGAGGACCAGTTCTTGCAGGTAGCACAAGCGGTGCTTTCCATCGTGGCTGATGCCCTGACCCACAGTGAGGAGTATTTTGAGTGGGTTTTGCTCTGTGAGCAGCAGCAGCAGGTGGTGGGGGCCGGGGGGTAGAGGAGAGTGCTTGCTTTTGGTTTTCGACCCTCATCTCCGTTTTACATGAGTCATGTTACGTTCTGAGCTGAGTAACTGCTGGGGCTATTTTTACTTCAGCTCAGCAAAGCTTCTTTCTCTCTGCTGCCACTGCCACTGGTGCTTGCTGTGGACCCAGGGGCAAAGGATGGGGACACGGTGAGTGGCAGAGGGTAAGGGCAGGGGAAGCAGTGTTTGGGGTGGTGTCAGTGGAAAGGGGGACCACTGCCCACCTAATCAATTTGGAAACAAAAATAGTATATGCCTTTTGGAAAACAACAGATGACCTGCGATGTGTGGTGTATTCACACACACATATATATATTTATTATACTGGGAGAGGGGAAGGGGGGAGGGGGAGAAATTCCTTTCGAGTGCTATTCACCGGTCTGGAAAAATAAAGAAGGAAAGCAGAACATTTTTTCCTTTCATCAAAACAGGAAAGAGAGGGAGAATGGGGTGGGGAGCAGATCCATAGACATAATGGATGGTTGCCAGTGTAAGGAAATTGCTCCCTTCTACCCTAAACTTGGGGGTTGGGGTGGGGGAGAAATGTATGGCAGTATGATCACGGAAGGCTGCATCCCCTCCTCCCCACTTGATGCAGGAACGTGTGTGCACACGGCAAAGTGCTGGGAAATCAGTGCCCCCCCAGCCTTGCTTTTTCTCTTTGGATCCTGCTCGAGCTGCACATCCGCAGAGATGTGAAATGCCTTTGCCTTCTCCTTCATCTCAAAGCACAGGGCAGGAAGGCACAGCCGGCAGGAGCCCTCTCCCTCCCTGCCGTTGTAAGGGGCTGGGCTCTGCCCTCTACGTGTCTGCATGCTCGTCCCCTTTCCCCATCCTCTCCTCTGCCAGGTTCCTGCCAGGAATGGGTGAGACGAAGGAGGTGGTGAGGGGCTAGGGGAATCCCTCTGGCGGAGACAGGCAGAAGGGGGTGGTTCCCAGGGAAAGCCTGGCAGGTCCCCAGGTGACACCTTCCTTTTCTCCTGGAGCCGCTGGCTCTGTCAGGATTTTACTCATCCTTGGAAAGCATTTTCCCTGTTAGTGCCGGGGGCGGGAATGCAAATTATGCAAGCCCTGGGTACCCTGAGGCTCTGCCTTTCTCCAGCACCAAATTCAAATACCAAGCTTGCCTGTCTCTGTCTCCTTCCTTTGGTCTCTCTTCTCTTTTCCTCCTTCTTAGTCCATTAAACTGAGCTCAGTCATTAGGAAGTCGGAGCAGCTCGCATGCCAGCACCTCTAGGGCAAATGGTGTAAAACACAAGTGTGAGCTACGCACAATATCCCTGTCCTTATCACCTGGGATAGTCGGGATAAACCCCACTCAGCCCGGGGCTGTGGTGTAAAACCAAGCCGCCCACAGGACGGATCTCCGGGTTTAAACGAGATGTAAAACACTCTGGGTGCCTCGTTTCGGTGCCGCGGCGTCTCCCCTCCATTGATGGCTGCGGCAGCCCCACGGCGTAGGCGTAGGGATTGCTCACCCTTCTCCTTAACTTCGAGACCGGAGCAGCAGCAACACCTAAGTTAGATACCTTGAGTGGGCGGGCTGACTACACGTTGGCTGTCAACAGGTCTTAATCTCTTTCCATTGATTGTTTTCAAAATAGGACTCATCATGGAGAGGCTGAGACATCTCAGCTGTTCAGACTGAGTCTTGCTTTCCATGGTAAGCCCTGTTTTTCTTCCTGTTGTTTCATAATTCTGATAATAATTTTTAAAAAAATTATATATATCACCCCCCACTTCATGCCCTTGTGGATGATGGCTAGTATGATAATATTTTCCACCAACACGAGATGAGGGTAAAGCAGCAAGGAACTGCCTATTGTTTTCGGACACGTGTTGCTCTCCTCCCTAGTGCTAAGAGAATAACCAGGGAGATGAGTTCAGCTATTTGCAAGTTTGAGAGCTGTAGTGGTGGTGAAAGTGCTTCAATAAGAAGTCCTGGTGCAGGCTCTTAGGGAATCTGGTTTTGTTGAGGTTTGTCTGCAGGCTCATTGCCAGCTAGCACAGTTGCAAGCAAATCTTGTCAAGCCATGATGCTCTAATGGGACATTTTTATGGTCCAGATGCTTCATGTAGCCTCAAAATACCTTCCCAATATATGCCATGGTGGTTTCAAACTCTTATGCTGTGACATCTGGGACACCAATAGCCCAGCAGGCCTCCATGCCTACTCCACAGGCCAGGTGAGGGGGAGATCCAGTCATCCCCATTAGTGTTAGGGGTTTGTGGGACAGATGTCAAACTGATTTCACAGAAGTAAGAGAATCAAAGGAGCCCCCAGCAGAGGGGCTCAAGGCACAGCAGTTTTAGGTGCATGCACCCCTATCAAACTTGGTGCCAGTGAGACTGACCCAGCCAGTCTAAAGACATCACCAGAGAAAAATATGTCCCTGTCTTAAAAACAGAAAGAGTAAGGAAAAACCACTGAAGCCTGAGCAGCTTGAGTATCACTTTGCTCTATTTCCAGGCAGGGTCATAGGTAGACCATTAGTCAAATTCCAAACATCCTCTTCCTTGCTGTCTGGAGGTTCAACAGGGATTAGCTTTTTGTTTCTGATGTCAAGCTTCTAAAAACTGCCCAGCATCATCCACATGAAAATAAATAACTCTATTTCTATCCCATCTAGCATGTAATAGAGTAGGATATTAGAAAAAAAAAAACAAAAAAAATCCACAACAAAAAACTGCACACCACACATATCTCCCCTAAAACCAGGCCCTGCAGCACCTCTTGTTGCTATCAAGCAAAAAATTTGCAGCAGTCCCTGCTAGCTTTCTGCTGAGACCTTCTCCTCTCCAGCAGAAATATCTCTTCCTGGTGAGGAATTTGACCAGCCCTCCCACACACAGGCTGTTCTGTCCTGGCCAGGCAGCCCCTACAGTGTGGGAGACTCCCCAAACAGGTGGCGTGAAGATGGTGGAGCCACGCCAGCTTACATGAGGGCAGAAATCCTCAAAAGGCACTCTACTGATGCCTTGGGAACCTTAAACACATAATGGGGTCATGGGCATTCAGGACCCAGCTGTCCTCAGATCCCTCCACAGAGAAAGAAGGACTTCTCAAATCCTCACCTTTCCCCCTGCTGACTGCTAAGGAGTCCAAGGGTACAGCGTTTGTTTGGCTGGTGCCATCTGGAAAGAGATGAGATGGACTGAGGCCCTTTTAAAACCTTTTGTTTGAAGCCCTCTACAGATCTTAGAAGGTGTTTCAGCACCCAGGTAGACATGAGGGTTGCAGCTCCACACTGCTGGGGGGTTAGAGACAAATTATCATCACTTGAAATGGCTGGTACACTGCTGGGAGGCCAGGATGGAGAATGAGGGTAATTCTAAGACCATCCTGAGGAATTTGGGGTGGGACAGGGCTAACGTGGTAGGAGCATCTAAGATAAAGTCTTCTTAAAGTCTCCGGCAGTGGAAATGAGCAAAGGTATGCCTTGCATTTCTTCTTCCCCCCCCCTTGAGCTCCAATATTGGAACCGAGCCACTTGAGACTTGGTTTGAGGGTCTCCCAGGACCCTCCTTACCACTGCAGTCATGCACCTCAGATGGCCTGGGCTTTGGAGCTGACATGGCTCTGACCAACTCCCAACTGTGGAGAAATCTGCCCACTCTTCTTCTGGGTTAGGGTGAACAAAGGGGATCCCTTGTGACCCTAGAGCACCTTGACATGCTGCCCCAGAGGACCCAGGCTATTTTAAGAAAGCTATATGGAGGGCCCCTAGTATTCCTTGTTTCTCTGTGCTTCCTGACCGACATCCACATCCATGAGACCAAATTCAGGTTCAGGGGCACAGCTAGCCAAGCTGGGAGGTGCTGTCAGGTACCTGCTACAGAGGAGCATTCGGGGGGCTGCTTGCTGCTCAATTCCTGTGGCTGCTCCTCCTGCACCTGGACACTTCGGATGGTGCATATGGGAGTGCTGGTGCAAGACAGGGTTGACTGCAGGAGACTTACACGCATCCAGAGAGTCTAAGGGAGCATGTGTGATGCTGTGAGATGAGGCCACCAGTATGCCAGTGGGTGTATGCATGTGAGAAGGGAAGAGAGAGGGTGAAAGTGAAGGAGAACACATGGATGCCCAGGGATGTGTGAATGAGACAAAATTTGCACATAGCTGTGCATGCGAGTGGCTCGAACAGAAGCCAGTGTGTAGCACAGAAAAAGCAGGGAAGATGCTTGGGATTCAGAACGAATGCCTGCTGAGCACCTGTGGTGCATGACAGTGCAGGAATGTATTGGTATTGGTGGATACGAGCCTGCACAAAGCTGGTGCTGAGATCCCTCCTGGTTGTGCCTGGAGTGTGCTTTGCGAGTGTGCAAGTCAGTGCTGGGAGATCACTCGTATGTACGTGAGAGGGTATTTTTTCAATAGGATATGACTCTTTCTTGAACTCACCTTTTAGCAGCCTTCCTCTCCCCATCCCTTTCCCCCCAGCAAATATCTGCTCTCTTAATTTCCCTTCAGATGTTTATTACATCGTGGAGATAATCATGCAGCAAAATACCTCCAGGTGCCACGAGCAACACCAGATTGTCTTATAGCAATGTGTAAATTTCTCTGGCCTCTTTTTTTCCCCTGCACACAAAGAGATGTAAGATATTAAAGCCACCTCTCTCCCTGGAGCTAGTGGTGTAGCGGGGCAGGAAAGGCAGCGAGTGGAGCTTAGAGAAATGGGCTCCAGACTGAAACAGCGAGAACCTGGGGCCAAAAAAAATAACAAACTACAGTGCCGGGAACTCCTCTCTTCTTATCTCTTGCCGAGGAGGCAGGAATTTCTGTCCCCATTCCTCACACGATATTAAAGCCACATTATACAGGTTGCTGCAGCATTAGTCATTTTTAATTAATTTAGCACTGAAATTAACACACTTTTTATTTTGTCAGCAATGAACTGCTACTCCCTCACTAGATTTGTTCCTTGATACCCAGCCAAGAGGAGGATGGCAAGTTATGCTCCACCCATCTCCTCTCCTTCATAAAAGGAGCAGCCCCGAGTGCCAGCTTAGTCTCTCTTACAGCTCGCAGAAAATAAAGACCCGTCGGCTCACCCAGCTCTCCTGCAATTTTACCTTTTCTGCATTTTTTTTGTTTTTCCTTTCTTGTTGCAACAGAGTGTGGGAGGCAGCATCAGTAGTTCCACTTTGAGGCTTGTCAAGGCTCAGCACATGCACACAAACACACACTCACAACCCAGAGCAAAAACATTTGCTCTCACCTGTCTCCAAATCCAAAGCAAACCTCCCATCCAAGCAATCTGCCAACGCTTGGAACGAGAAGGTACCCGAGCCAGAATCTAATATAAGGGGAAGAAATTCAGTGTATGCTGGCAACTTTTCTCCAAAAAGCAAGTGGCCAAAAGGAAGGAAAGGAGCATTTTAAGAAGAGGACAACTTAAGGAAGATTTCATTTTTTGGATTTCACAGCGAACTTTGGAAAAGTTTGGGTTTTTTTCTTTCAGTTATTATTCTGTGCACCTTCTTCTAAGAACATTGAGACATTGCTACCTGCATGTAAAAGATTTGCAGATACACATTTTTTTTTTAAAGGAAAGAAAATCAAGAGGAAGAATAGCATGTGGACCACCTAGCAAAAGGCACCACTGAAGCACCCCTTGTGGCAAGGGGGACCAGGAGTCTGGATGTGTATAATTCCGAGGGACTGCATTTCCCCCCCATCGGGCTTATGAGATAGTACAAAGGCAGGCGAGTCACCGAGAATTTCTTCGCTCTCCCCATACCACCACCACCACCACCTCCACGTCCTCTTACAAGGGCTCCTGCGACTCTCCCACCTCCTCCCGGCTGGCAGGGGACATGGGAACGCGCAGCGCCCTCGATGCCTGAGGCCGGGCGGCCGCGGGGCTGTCTGCGGGAAGCGCTTCCCTCCCGGGGCTCGCCGTCCATGTGCCCGCAGCCGGCGGGGCCTGGAG
>WBMY01008546.1:63321-88326 GCA_013397315.1 Donacobius atricapilla
GCGCTCGCGCTGTGTGTGCCCGCAGCGGGCGGGGCCTGGAGTCGGCATGAATTTCGGCGTGGTCTTCGCCTTCATCCTCTCGCTGCCCCTGGCCCGCATGGAGGTGAGTTTCCGCGGCGGGCGGTGCTGCCGAGCTGCCAGCTGCGCTCCGGGGGAGAGCCGGCGGCGGCTCCGGCCCGCAGGTGCGGCGGGGCCCGGGGGTGGCAGGGCCCGGGGGCGNGCAGGCTGGAGCGGCCCCTGGTTAATGCCGGAGCAGGGATGCTGCTGGCGAGCCCCGGGGAATCCGCAGCTTCCTGCCCTGCCTCGCCCAGCGCTGTTACCTCGGGGCGGGCGCCGGCTCCCTCGAGCTTCTCGCCCCACCCGGTGATTTTGGCATCACGGCAGTGCGGGCGCAGCAGGGACCGGGGCCCTCTTGACACCTCTGGAATTAAGGAACAGTGTGAAATCCACTCTCGCTAGGGGAGCAGTGAAGGATGGGCGTGGGGCTTTGGAAAGGGGGAGGAAGGGGATGATGAGAGTAGAGGCACCGCACCGACACTGAGTGGCATGGTTACTCAGCAAGGTATGTGCCCAGCTGGGGGAAGGAGCACAACTTGAGTGTCTCCAGTGCTTCCACGGTCACTGCCTTGCAGTCCTGAATGCTCAGGAAGAAGCATAGGGCCAGGTGGCGGATTTGAACAAGCACCCCAACCCACTTCGGTTTCCCTATGTGGAAATCAAAGCCTCATCCCCAGCCCTGGTTGAGGAAAAGGAGCCCCAAACTCCTAAATCCTTTGACCTCTGCTGTCACATTTCATCCTCCATTGCATGCAGATTGAGGGGATCAGAAAGCCCCTAACATTCCCATACAGCGCTCGGTTCCCACTTCAGCTCTACTGAAGATGGCAAAACTGTGGGTTGGATCTGCAGCTTAATTGTCAGGGGCAGGAAATATCCTTCCATCAAGACTTCCCCTTCTTTGCATAATTTTTCTCATTTCCTTCCTCATTTTTAGGCAGGGTAAGTGGATGCACCTCTTGTGGGATGGCAAAGGCATTGGGTGTAAACCGTCACGTCAGGTCGCTATGGGCCCATTTTGCCCTTGCCCAAGCCACAAAAGGAAGCAGTTAGAGCTGTGGGCTACCCAGTGGTCATGTTTGTTTTGGGCAGCGGATGGTATTTCCTCTGTGGATGGCTCAGATCTCTTTCTCCCATGCAGCATGAAACATCAGCTAGGGTTGGCGCTGGGCAAGGGTGAAGATGGATGTGTCTGATAGCAAGGAGCTGTTACTCAGTTGACATAATCAGATTGAAGTACTGCACAGCTCTATGACAGCCTAGTAGAGTTAGAGTTTGGTAATTCTGGCCCTAGGTTTCATGGGAGGAATTGTGGTATTTGTCATTGTATGACAGGAGAACCGTGAACGTTTCTGCTTGGGTAGATGCTTCAGCCTGCAGCCAGTGCTCACAGTTACTTTGACGGCAGTGTGTTGCACCCTCTGCACCAGACAGCCCAGCTCCCACCAGACTATTGAACCAGAGTCGTCCTCTGAATGGGGCTTACAGCTCCTCCCCAGCCCTGCCGAAGAAAGTGCATGAGGACCAGTAGCTCCCCAGATCAACAGAGGCCCTAAGCAAAGAGATGGAGCCTCCTGAGTCCCTCTCCCTCCTTAATCACACCCATCTGGAGCTGGAGGGCCCTGGAGCTCTTCCAGCCTGAGGGAGTACAAGCCTCAGCGGGAAGGTATTTACCAGTTGGGAAAGCGAGGATGCTAAACCTATTTGCATTTGCCTCAAGGGCTGTAATAGTTGCCTTGCAACATTTATAGAGATGAGCCAGTCATGGTTGTGCCGGGGTGAAGCCCCACTGGCAGTGCTTTCTGAAATTCCCAAGGAATGGGGTGCAGCTGGGTGCTTGCTTATAGTCTTGGCCCAGCTGCCCATTGTGTCTTCCTGCTGCAAGGCTTCAGCGTTCTTCCCTAGTCTTCCTAGCACGAGGCAGTGACAAGGACAAAGCAGTGGAAGCTGGGATGGATGACACGTCTGGGATGAGCTTGTGGAAGGAGCCAGGCGAGTCGTCCCTGCCTCCCTCTCACTGTCAGCTGATGTGCAGCAGCAGGAGGGAATGACACGGTTCCTGTGCTTTTTCCAGTGCTGCTAGTACACAATCAGCCCTGGGGGTGGAAATGCCTCTAGTCCTTGCAGGGGAGGTGTGGGGTGAGTGTGGAGGAGCAGTGGAGTCCCCCTCGAAATGGAAAAAGGGTGGGTAGGTCTGGCTGTATTTTAGGAACATGGACTAGATCAAACGTTGTTTGATTATTTTAAGGTGGGAGAATGTCAGCGATGACTCCAGATGGAAGGGGTTTACGTGAAGAGGGTTGTACCTGCTGCAGAGTACTCTGGCAGGCATTTGTCAGGGTCCCTGTGTAGCCAGGAGTGGTGCTGGAAGGGTGGAAGCCCTGTACTGGGTGAGTGCTGATGGCAGGTGCTGCTGGTCTTGCCCTCTGCCAGGGAATGCGGTGGAGTCTCCCCTCAGGGTCCACACACCAGCTTCAGAGGGAATTAAAAAATGCTGTTTGTTTGGGTTTTTTTGCCTGGCTGATCACTCCAGACCCTGCTGCCAAGATCCTTTGCCATGATCGATGTGGAGGTGCTCAGAAATCCTCCTCTCCCGGGTAGAGGAGTGAGTAGGTGGGTGCTTCCCTGCCCCTCACACACTGGTGGTGCTGATACCATTCTGTCCTTCTGTGTGCAGTCACACCAGCTTAGAAAAGGGAACTGGAAGACTCCTCACCTTGGGAATATCCTTGTCTGATTTCTTTGAGCCCTGAAGGTCTGCCTTCCCCCCTGCATGCACAGTCTTTGCTCACTCCTCCTCCCCTGTACTTACCGAGAGACACAACTTCAGGCAAGACTCTGAAACCCTCACCAGAGGGTGTAGACCACAACACTGCGTATCCCCTGCACCAGCTTGGCAGATGCTGATGGCAAGCGGACCTTTCAGCATCCCTGGTGCTCAAAAGCCTAAGTTGGGAAAAAAACTCCACAGCAAGAGGTGGTGGGGCTAGGGAGGAGGCAGATTTTGGGAGAGTGCATATGTGGGGAGCAGGAACAGGGGAACTGCTGCACCTGCATTTATTTGCAGTGCCCAAACAGTGCTGCTGGACATCTGGGAGGAGGGGAGCAAAGCTGATGTGCTGAGGTCCCAGCATCACAGCCACAGTGCAGGCAGCAGCGGCTCTGCTGCCTTCTGTCAGATGTGCCACGGCCCCTCAAGCACCAGCAACCAGCACAGGAAAAGGAATTGAACGTCTCTGCCAAGGGATTGGCAGATTGCAACTCAGGAGAGAGTCAGAGTCAGGAACTGGGGAGCAGAGGGAGGGAGGGAAGAACAAACTTTTTCTAAGAATTCAGGGCCTTGCAGGAATACAAGGCCAGGCTTTGGGGCACTTGACAGCCAGCCAAGAGTCCATTGAGACAAAAGTCTTCTTTGATCTGCCGCACAGTTAAAAAAGGAGATTGTTAACCTGTGTTTGACAAACAACTCCAGAGGAGCTGCTAAGCAGGAAAAGCACCAGCTGCTTGGGCTGGTCTCCTGGGGATCCCACCTCTCTTGCAATGCTCCTCTACCTTCTGACCCCATGGGATTAGGTGGAGGTGATTGATGGACCTCTGCTTCCCTGTGTCTCATCGCAGGAGTGCCCCAAGCCTGGGTGTGTGTGGTGGCTGATGTCAGGACCTCCCAGGCACCGGGCTGGGGCCAGAGGCATGGCTGTTCCCAGTGACAGACCCCAGGGGAAGCAAGGACAAGGCATGCAGCTCAGGTTTTTTGCTGCTCTTAGGCCAGCCTTGGCCTTGGTTTACAAGGGTAAAATAAGGAGCTCCACAGGCTTGCAGTTGTCACTGACAGAGTTGCCTTACAAAAATGGGGGAGGAGGACAGGATTATGAGCCGTGTGGGCTGGTGTTACACCATAGCCATGCTGTAGTATCTGCAACAAGAGATATTGGCATCTAAAACTGCTGCCATGAGCAGGGACTGGAGCTCATTGCTCCAGGCAGTCACCAGAAATATGGCTCCTGAGGGCCTACACTTTTCAATCCCTGATTCATAGCTGCTCCCCTAGCTCACTTCCAAAGTCACCGAGTCTCATAACACCTGCCCACACTCCCCCCCCAGCAAGTGCCAGAGTTTAAAATAAAGTTCCATTTCCTACATATATTAAGTGTCAGGGGCATCCGTGCAGAGCAGCATTTGTACACAAACGCATTTGGCTGACAGGTGCAAACATTGAAAGCCTGCAATTTCACCACCCAGCACTGAGCTCTGACTGCAAGTACCAGGAATTGCAAATGATCCCTCTTCCAGTAAATATGTGTGGCACAAGGCAGGGAAGTGCTGCAGAGCTTCTCCAGTATTGGGCTGTTGGTTCCCCTCTTCCTCACGCAGCAGGAGATGTCAGAAGGGATCTTCATTTCACAGCTATTCAGTGATCCCTGAATTATACGAGTCTCTCTCTCGCTGTGCATTCATCACTGATGCTGCTTCCCTCTCCCTCAGAGACTGAGGAAGTAATGCCTGAGGACATAAAATCTGCTTTTTGCTGCAGAAGGACAGCCAGATCTGTGGTGAGATGTGACAGTGACAGGGATGGAATGGGTCAGGAAAGCTTGGTCTGACTTAAGCTGTCTAGTGGATCTGGCTGTGGAGGTTTAGGACACTGGTGCTGTCTGCTCTGCAGCTCTCTTCAAGAGGTTTCCGAACCTCCTTGGGCTTCAGCAGCCTTCACATCACTGCACCCCAGTTTAAGTTATAATATTAGAGGGTGGTCTGGCAGGGCTGAGGAGGGAGCACTCCTGTTGTCCTACTATGGAAACAAATGGTGGGTGGCCAAGGACAGACACATGTGAGAGAGTGCCAGGCTCAAGCAGCCATCCAAAAGTGGCTGCAGGTTTGGGCCAAAGCCCTCAAGGTTTAAAGCAAATGTTTAACCACCTGCCTGGTGGCTTTTCTCACTGTGAGCGGAAGGAAAGTGTTCTGCACTGAGCGCGGGCAGGGAGGGAATAGCTGTACAGTAGGAGGACCACACACATGCCACCAACTGTCCATAAAGACGCACACAAAAATCCTTGAGTGTCACAGGCACACAAGCCAAACACTTCTCCCAGTTACAGGGACATGTGTAGGGCTGTGCCTCAGATGCCATCCAGCACCCAGCTGAAAGCAGCTTTTCCACTTGAATAGCCCTGAATGAAGAGAGCTCCCAGCTAAGCAAACACTTTGGCCAGTACTTTCCTCTGTCTCTTTTTCTAGTCTTTCGGAAGTATATTTTAATCAGCACTTGCTTTCCCACACCGTTCCTTTGTACTCTTATTAAGTACTGTCACTGGGGCCCGCTCTAGCCTAGTGCCAGAGTAAAAGTCCCAGGAGACTGATGGCATTGCACCTGCCTGCACAAACTCTGTATTTGGCCCATTGTCTGATGTTGCTAAACCTGCTTACTTAAGGTTTTTTCATGCAACGACTTCCAAACTCCCATATGTTTCTTCCTCTAAATCAGGTCCTCAGCCCATCAACTCCTTGCAGCTTTTGTGGTTTCACTGCGGGCTCACGCTGGGGCAGCCTCAGCTGTGAAGGCCAATCTTCATCTCCACCACCCACCTTTTTTTTCTTTAAAAAAGAGTATGCAAATGACGTATATTATTGGGCCTCTGTGGTTTGAAAACACACGTGCTCGCACACGCACACACACGCAATAACTGACAAAGCCTGTGAAGGAGTTTCATAGCGGAGGGAAATATTGGGAAGGTTTTATCTGATAGTGTAAGGGAAGTCTGTTAAAATGCCTTTACTGCAGGCAGCAGGAATGAGAAGCCACCTGGAGAAGTCATATAGCACTGGAGGAGGAAGCCTTGCTGGCTGCTTGCATAGTGTCCAGGGCTCTGCTGCACAGCCCAGGTATTTTTTGGCTTTTTTAGTCTCCTGTAAGCTTTGTGAGAGGGGCTCTCTTGCTTTTGCTTAGGTTTCAGGTTCATGCCTTCATGAGGAATAAAGCCCTCAAGGTTTAAAAGCCAACGCAAAACAATGCATGTCTTTGCATTTCACTGGTTCTGTAGTGTCTCCCCCGTTCTTGATTCGCTGCTCCCACGCCATGACACAGTCAGTTTCTGCAGTTCATCTTTCTAATGCTTGTTTGTCCCTTTCTTTTATTTTTGTCATCTGGCAGGGGGACCCCATACCTGAAGACATTTATGAGATTTTGGGTGGCAGCTCAGTGCGCTCCATCAGTGACCTCCAGCGTGCCCTGCGGATAAACTCCGTAGGTAAATCTCCTCTTTGCCAAACACTCCTCTATTTTTAATTAAGTCTTTGGGAGGGCTGGGAGGGGATATTCTGCTTTTCGGCAGGCACACTATCAACAGACTTCATTATAAATATAGGAACTATTCAGACCTGGCTGTTTACAGACTTAGTCCCCCTGAAACTTGTGGGAGCTAGAGGCAACTGGATGCTTTTTTAGATCTCCTAGCTGTCTGGATACTGGCTTCTAAAAATGGTAGGAGATGGGCAAGGTGAGTGCAAGGAACTGAGATCATCATTCTTCACCCTGGGAGATGCTCAGTCAGCAGGGCCTGAATTGGACAAGTATCACTTTAGGAGGCAGCAAAATGGAAGGTGGAAATAGGGTGACAGAGGAGGAAAGGGCTGAGTGGGTTTCCAGGTTTAGCATGCACAAAAGGCCGTGGGCTGTCAGAGGCTCTTAGGTTGAGAGCAGCAGAGCACGTGTCCATGGGTGAGCTACAGAACAGGGGCTAAGTCAGCGTAGTGTCACTTCACCTCCTGCCCATAGATAAGAGCTCCGGGGGCTGCAGGGCCTCAGGATCGCTTGGCCAGGGCTGAGTGCAGTGAGCAGCAGGAGCAGCAAAGCGTGGAGGGGTCGGCACGTGTGGGAACTGGAGCACGTGCCACGGCGGCTGAGCTGGCCCAGGAATTTATTTATAAACGGTCTCTTCAGAGCAAATTCCTTTCTATTCTAACCCTGCTCCCGTCCGTCGTCCCCCAGCCCCCCCAGCTCGACTTCTCTCTTGTGTTTTGTCTGTTTTGAGCTTTGTAATCCTTGCCGAGACACTATCTATGGGGGAACAGAATTTCCTGCTTTTGTTTCCTATGCCAGTCCAACCACTGGCGCAGTCTCAAAAGCATTCCCGCTGCCTTTCAAAATGGCCCTGGAGGGGCAGGGGGGGAAAGCGAGGGGGAGGGCACCAGCTGCGTTCAGCTATTGTTTGTCTTAGAAAGAGGCGGTGAGGCTCCCCACCACTGCCAGGGCGGCTCCCTGCCCTCACCAGTTCCCTCCTCCTTGTGCACAAGCCACACAATGGGGCAACTTCCAAAATTAGCCCTGCTGGATTGTCCCAGGCTGGTCCCCCCCACCCCAAATGTCTTCAGTACTGATCCAGGGTATGGAAGGACAACCTAGAGGAGGGAGGGACATAGTACTCAACAGATTTGTTGCTATTTGTTGCTGAGTCAACAGTTGTTGCTATTTTTTTGCCCCCATTTCTCTTCTCTCATCAACTCAGTTTGTGAACCAAAGGCAGCCCTCACCTTCATTTGATGAAATGCCACAGGATGGAGGGGTGGGCAAGGAGCAGCTGAGAAGATGCATCCAATCTGTCATGGCCCAGTGTCTAAGTAACAGATACATCTCTGTCATGGCTATTAATCAGCCTCATGATTAAGAAATAAAAAGGGTTTATCTGATTGCCTCCAGAAGCCCAGGAGTATGAGAGACGGCTGCAGAGCTTTGAGTCGCTGGTTTCACTTCAGGCCCCAGATAGGAAAGGCTGGTCAGGGAAACAAAAAGTGGTGCTGTGAAGCTGTTTCTTTGTTTCAGCCCGTGGCTTTCATCTGTTCCCAGGTACTGACTGAGGGGCATTGACATTTGTTTGCCCTGTGAGGAATTAGCAAATTAGTGTGTTAGCAAAATAATCCCAAAGTGGCTGGACCTATTCCCTGTGCTGTCTGTGCACCCTGTGTGTGTCACAGCTGCTTCCCTCCACTGACTGCACAAGGAGCCAGAATGAGACAGCTCCAGGAGACAGATGGGCTGAGATAATGCTCTCCTGAACTTGGGCACTACTGCAGACCCAGGAACAGAAGTGTGTAGAGTGGGAGTCATCTCCTTAACTGTGGTTGCCCACAAAGCAGTGGCTGCCCATGTCAACCAGTCATCCAGACACCTTCTCTAGCCCAAAAAGAACTACAGGCCCTTTTAAAGTGTGATCCACCAGTTCTCATTTTGGGAGTTAGCCTGAGGGTGAGATGAATAGTTGCCTAGAATTGATCTCACCTTTCCAGCCACTTTAAGGGTGTCTGTCTACCTCACACGTAGATATTGACTGCTCATTGACAGGCACATGATTTCTGCCTCGTGAATGCAGCCCCTGTGCACCCATCCCGAATCCATCAATTGCTTGAGACCTGAGCAGAGAGCAAAGTCCCTGCTCCCCTTTATGAGAAGGCTGCACTAGGGCAGGGCTGAGAAAGAGGAATAGGACCTGATAGGTAAGGGAAGTCTGCTCCACCACACATCTGATAAACAGAAATCTTCCACTGGCTCCTAATTCCCTTTAAGAAAATTGCTCCCTTGATGCTGACGTCCATTCAGTTTCCTTCAGCTGCTAAAGCAGGTCAGAGAAGGAAAGAGCTGTGGCTGGGTGGGAGCTATCTTTGAGCGCAGCCATTGTCCCTAGCTCAGGAGGGGCTGCTTGTTGGAGTGCTCCATGGGGATTATGGGCATTTCTCTATTCAGCACTTCCTATGGGAAAAAGCAGTGGGGTGGGAGGGAAGCGCTCAGGGCTGGCCTGAATGCTATCGGTCTTCCTCTCCCATTGCCGACTGAACCACCTCCAGATCCTGCCTCTTACCTTAAAGTAGTCTAGAGGAAAAGTAATCTTAACTTTATTTTTCTGTTCTTCTGTCATAAAACTGCTCTAACCTAGAGCAGCTGAGGTGAGTTGGGAGAGAGAAAGCTACCTACCACGTATCCCCTGCTTCACCTGCCCTCTCACCTCCCAACTCTGCCAGTCCCAAGCTGTCCCAGCAAGGCACCTCAGTGTTAAATACCAAGTGTTCTGCTTGTCCCTTCTGATCTTTGATCCTCCTTGGTGTTATCCTGGTCTCAGCTGGCCAATCTGAATCCCTCTGCAACTCCTCTCTGATACCAGAAAATCCTGACATGGGCCTTATTTTTCTTGAGCTGGAGTTTTCCTCTCCTAGACCTGACTGGGTCCCCTCTTTCATTATAGGCTTGTTGCTCTGAGCTGCCTAGACTGACCAGAGTGTCCATGCCGCAGCACAGCTGTGACCTTGCTTGTGGATTTACACGTGGCATGATGTCCTGGGTCCATGGCTTATCCCATGTCCATGCACTTTGCCTGGTGATATGAACACAAGTGCCTGCTGTCTTCTCCTGCCTCTACTTGATGCTATTAGGTCATATCTTACTCTTTGCAGAGCGGGATAGCTCGAGCCTGAACCTGAATGCAACTCAGCCCGATCAAAACCCCGTGGCTCTGTCTCGAGAGCGACGAAGCCTAGGTGAGCTGAGGGTCTTGCACCTTGTGACTGTTGAGGCACTCACCTGAACAGCCATGGGTGGCCCAGATATGTGTCTGAAATACAGATATATGGATAGATGTTATATTGCGCCTGTATGTGTGGAGGCATGAGAAGGAGGGTCTGGACCTGGAGCGGGAGCTGGGTGTTTCACCCTGGGAGGGCAGGAAAGGGAGTCTGGACTTCTGTGCACTGCTCTGCTTTAAATACCAATGGTGCTTGTTTGCTCTAAAGTGTCATCTCCTGCCTGGGCTGCAGTGAGAGGCATCATTTTACAGGGGCTTCCTCCACAGGCTTCTCTCTTCCTTCCTCTGTATAGGGAGAGAGCTGGAGGGGTGGGAGAAAGGGAAAGAACATTCATGTGTGTGTGTGTGCATGTGCATGTGAGAGCCATGTGGGGTCCTTCAGTTGGGGCAGAGGTGGCTGTAGTGGGTTGGTGACAGCTGCAAAGCCCGTTTCATCCCATTTCTCTCTTGGCCCTCCGTAGATATTCTGGCAGCAGCAGAGACAGCTGTCCTCGCAGAGTGCAAGACACGGGAAGTAGTCTTCGAAATCTCCCGCAACATGGTGGACAGCACCAATGCCAACTTTGTGGTGTGGCCACCCTGCGTGGAGGTGCAGCGCTGCTCTGGGTGTTGCAACAACCGCAACGTGCAGTGCCGCCCCATGCAGATCCGCATCCGGCACGTCCAGGTGAGGGACACACCTGCCACTGCTCCCTCCTCCTGCCGCCCACCGCCATCTCTGTTCCTCAAAGCCAAACGTGGGACAGGTCTCGGGTGCTGGGGTCACGCAGCCGTCTGTCCCCTCAGCACTGGCCATGCAGCACTGCAGCTGCTGGTATGGGTGACATGTGGCATGACACACATGCCAGCTGCTGGAAGGGCTGGTGCTGTCCAGCAGCTGGAGACTGTCACCATGCAGAGCTACAGGGCATGGTCCCCAGCTGCCGCTCCACGCCACAGCCCTTCCTGTGGCTCGAGGTGGCCTTGTCTGCTGTGTTAGAGCAGAAGAAACAGGGTGCTTTCATCACAAGAACTGGTTTTGGTGCAAAAATAGGAGGGTTTGCAGTGCCAGTCTCCATCCCCCACTGCTTCTGCAGCTGCTTTCCAAGACATGCACTGGAACAGCTTCTCTTTCTCAGCCCACAGTTACCTCCTGACCTGCTCCATCAGCCAGCAGACACCGAACAGCTAACCTCTTGCTCTGATCTTCCCCTCACAGCTACCAGTGATCTCCTCACAGCTTCCTCCCAGACAGCTTGTTTAAAAATAATATTCATCCCATACTATCCTCTGCCTGAGCCATAAGAGACTCCCCCAGGCAGGCAGCAGAGGTTGGCTGGGAGAGATTGTATTCACACACAGTCCTTTTCATCAGGAAATTCCTTTCTCAGAAAAGCCAGGCTGAATGAGGAAAAAATGGGGGGAGCAGGAGTTGTTTTTCTGGAAAAAAACAAGTGAGAGGTCAAAAGCCAGCCTGAAAAAGTGACCTGGAAATGGTTTCTTTGAGGACAGAGGTCTCTCTATTGTTTGGCTGAAAGTGTTTGTCTAGCAAGCAGCATGTGGTTTGAAGCGTGTGGAGTGGGCTTTCAAGGAAAGATAAACAGCCTGGCTGCTTCGGTGCTGGCTGAGGGATGCTGCAGAGGGCAGTGGGTTTAGAGGAATTCCATCCCAGATGCCCAGCAGAGTGAGTATTTATAGCTTGTGGAGCACTTCAGGGACTGAAGAGTTGTTAGATAAGCTGAGTGACATCAGGCCTGGCTGCTGATGGAGTGGGAAGACCCCCTAGAAAGCTTGTGCCCTGTGGTGGAATGTGAAGAAATGAGTCTTCTCTCTGAGTCAGCACTGGTGGAGAGTCTGGGGGAATTTCCAGAGCACCGCCTTTCCTATGCAAAGCCAAGGGCTTCAGCCCTGCGAGTTATTAAAGAGCTTGAGACAAATTCAGACAGGCTTCAGCAGAGCTGATGAGGCTGTGTTAGCTTGCTTCGGACCTGAGTTCTTCTCCTTTTGCCTTTCCTGTAGGTTCCTGGGGGAATTATTCTGGTTGCACCAGATCTCTGCCATCGCATCTGTCAAAAACGGGCTAGCAAGTCTGTTATGTTCCATGTTTCTCTCTCTGATCAACCAGTCATCCTGCTTAAGCTCTGGCAATAGTTGGGATCAGGGGAACCAACCAGAGACATCATAACTTGCCTGGTCTGGGTCTGCTCTGCTGCCAGGTTCAGAATTATCTCCCATACACACCACTTCCAAGTGTGAGTTTGAGTTTTGAGTTTGAATTTTGAGTTTGAACAGGGCTCTGTAAGCTGCCTTCTGACCCTTTAGGAAGAAAGCCAGGACTAAAGTACACTGACACTGACTAATTTTACAGAGTGAGAGCTGTGGCTGTATTAATCTTTTGCCTGCCTTCCTCTTGCAAATAGGTGAACAAGATTGAATTTGTCCAGAGGAAGCCAAAATTCACAAAAGTCGTTGTGCCTTTAGAGGACCATGTGCAGTGTCGGTGTGAAGCCGTGTTCCGACCACCCCCCAGGAACATCCGTCCAGGGCTACATGAACAGAGACGTAAGGATCTTGGCATTAGTAGAATGAAGGGAGATGTGAGAAGAGGGCCTGGAGAGAGAGAAAAGAGACCTCCACTAGTTTCAATCTGCTTAGCTCCAGTGAATCCCAAGGGCCTTTGCTGGTTTATACTAGCTGAGGGACCTTTCCCAGGATGTCTGCCTGATGGGAAGGGGCTGAAACTGAGGGAAAAGAGGGAGGGGAAGGTGAGAGGTGAGGGGAAGGGCATGGTGGGAAAAGGGAAAGGGCAGAGATTGTGGAGAACAGAGGACAAGGAACAGAAGAACAGAAAGAGGCCTTGTGGCCCTGCTGTTGCAGAGCTCTTTGTTGACAGTGTGTGGAGAAGGATATTTCAACAGGAGCCATCTGCCCCTGGCTGTATAGACACTCTCCCCTCTGTTTTGGCAGGCTTGTCACCGGCGTTCACCACAGCCGCTGTCTCACAGAGGCGGCGAGTGCGCCGGCCGCCAGCACAGAAGAGGAAACATAAGAAGTACAAGCATGTCAACGATAAGAAAGTGCTGAAAGAAATCCTCATAGCATAGACGTGCTGGCAGGGGAGAGAGTGCACAAGGCAAGTAACAGCAAGCTGCTTTTCCAGTCAGGAGAGATGTCCTCCTGGGCATCTTAAACCCTTTCCACACCACTGGCCACTTATTCACTGTGGAGCTACTGCAGGACAAAACCTGGGTTGAAGGAGGAGGAAGAACTAGGTTGGGTGCCAACATGTGGGTTCTATTTATGGAATTAAGGCTCTTTGCAAAGTTGGAATGATCATGTGGCAGCCATCCTTGCTCTCAGGCCCCACCCTCTCCTTTCTCTGCCTCCCTTTCAGGCAGAGAACAAGCCTGACTTCTCCTAACACCTAAATCCCCTCGGGGTCCATGTAATTAATCTCTTCTGTGAAGCAACTTCTCTTCAAGTTTCTCTATTGGTTCTCCATTGAAAACAAAGAATTAATGTTGCTCTGGGGATCCCTTTCCCTTTTATTTCATTTAGTTGAGTTGGCAGAAAGACTGAAAAGCAGCAAGACTATGGGTTCATCATTCTCCTAGGGGGAAGCCTATGTGCATGAGAAAGGTCATACCAGAGGAATGGAGAGCTGAAATCTCTGGCAAGAGATCTGGACTTTGTCAGGCCAGAGTCTGATTATTCTCTCCATGACTTGTGTAAACAGGAGTCATTCCTTCATCATCAGAAGAATTTCACTGGTACAAGGGAAAGGAGGTTAAACCCTGGTTCCCCATGAGAGGAGAAGGTGCAGAAAAGAGGGAAAGAGTAGTCAAGGTGCAGATTGGTGGGAGCTGAATTTAGAGAGGTGGCAGAGCTTAACAGGGAGAGTCCTGGCCCACAGCTCAGCAGTTCCAGCTCTGCTGCAGCCACTTGAATAAGCCCAGGCCACCACTTCACATTCACTTCCCCTCACCCTAGGAGAGGGGACAGCAGGCTTCTACTGGCATTTCAGGAGCTGGGGACAAGGAGCACCAGGCAGTGTCTTGAGACTGGGATTCCCACACTTAGCACTACAAGGGCTCTGATTATCCCAGGATTCTCCTGGCCAGCCTAAAGTTCCCAGGATAGAAATGATGCAAACCCATGCAAATCTCAGCACTGGCTCAAGCTGTTCAGGGGCAAATATAGAGGAGGTCAAAAGTCCTCCTGGGCTTCTAATCTGGCTCTTTGGCACAAATATTTCCAGAGGACAAAAGGGGATAGGAGGGGAACTGCAGGGGGCAAAGGGTTACATGTTCTAATGCTTTGTCTGGTTTTGTTTCACTTCCAGGTTTATTTAATATATTTGCTGTATTGCCCCCATGGGGTCCTTGGAATGATAACTTTTCCTCTTTGTCCATCTGCTTCGATGTCTGATTCAGATGGCAATTGGTGCTTCCCTTTCCATCAGTGGACGTTCTCCCACCAAAGCCTCCCTTTCATTTATTAGCATAATTTTAAAGTTTTACACACACACACACACACATACACACACAAGGACAAGGATGACCTACACACATATATATGAGAAAAGAACAAATAAAACCGTGAATACCAACAGCCACAACTTGCGATAACAGGACAATTCTTTCCCTGCTATGGAGGACAGGATGGAAAATGTGAAAAGGAAAGCGGGTCCAATTTCTTCTGAGGGAAGGAGAAAACCAGATGGACAGAGGCCAGAAGGGGAATATTCTCCCTTTCCCTCATACTTCTGGTAAGGCTTGGGGGGGGGGAGCAGCTGAGATCTACTCTTGCATTGGACCTACCTTTTGGAAACAGGAAAATCTCAGATTGTGAGCAGTGACCAATGATGGAAAATGCACTAAGGACTTTCATTGCCCTACGTGGACAGATATATATTTTCAATGTGCATGTGTATATTTTATTTTTAAAAAGAAAAACCAAAACCACTAAGATATACAACATCTCGGGGAACAGAACAAACAAGCAAAGAAATAAAACAAAGCCAAACGCATTCCCCCACTTCCTCTTTCTCCTACTCCTGGTGCTGACTGGAAAGCGTTTGGATCATGGGGAAGGAGCACAAGGCAGCAAAATCATCTCCACGCCCCTGGCCCCAGCCAAGGGGAGCCATCTTTGCACATGCTGATGGGGAATTCAGCTTTCCAGGCTTGGACTCAAATTATTTTTTAAATTCATTTGGGATGTGTGTGTATAAGTGTGTGTGTGTATATATATATATATTTATATATATTTATATACATGTGTGCATATGTGTGTGTGTATGTGTATTTATACATACATATATAAATATATATATATATATGTTCTTAAATGGATTTCATTCCCCAGGGGCAGGAAGCTCAGAGGCACACACGTGCATCAGCTTCACTGGGCTGGCAGAAAAGCACACTATTACTGCAATGTGCCTGCGAGGCTGGGGACGGGGCAGGCAGAGGCATCATCTGGTCTCTCTCTTTCTTGTTACCCTTTTCTCTCACTCTGCACCAACCCCCTCTAAGCACAACTTCCTTGCAGGAAGTGAAGTGGCACAACAAGACCAAGGACAGCCAAACTTAGGAACATGACTTAATCTCAGTGAGCTGTCCTTGCCTGCTCTGTGGTCTTGAAAGCAGAATCATGTCATTCCCACGAGATTTTTAACCCCTTCCTGGATGTCCTGCATATTATGCCTCCACTAATCTTTCCCTGCCGATGTTTCCGTATCTCTCATAATTTTCCTCACATTTTTCCTCTCAAATTCCTTCTTGATCTTTGCCTATTAAATGTTCCCAATCCACTTAGCTTGGAAGTTGATCCATTATTTGGACAGCTCTGTGCACATAGAGAAAGAAATGAGGATTATCTTCACAGCTGGCAGCAGCTGTCTGAGACAGAAATGAGCTCTTCTAAATGAGGAGGACTCAGAGAACAACCAGAGGGTCAGTGGTAGAGTCCTTCCTGGGCCCCTGCCTGTCTTCAAGGAGGGAGGAGGATTGTGTGGGCAAGGGCTGGTTTTGCACAGGTAATAGTAACCATTAGCAGAATTGTTAGGTATGATGGGAATTCCCAGCATCACCTTGGGGTCAGAGTCTTGGATTGTGCTGCACTGGGTGCTGCACACATGAAGAAAATGCCTGCCCAGAACAATCACATGGCACTTCACCCCTCGCACACACACCCGTGTTGTGGGGTAAAGCTGTGGAGGGAGATGGGGAAAGTAGCCAAAGCCACAGCCTGGGAGCTGTTAAAAGTTGTGGAGGGACCCAGTCCTCACTTTCTGCAAGCCCAGAGCACTTCTCATATCACTGCCAAGGCAGCACGTTGCTCCCTCCCTCCAGCCCCAAGTCCTCGAGTCTTAAGACACTTTCTTACCCTGTTCCAAAATCTGTTTATTTTGCTTTGTAAATATGACGAGGTTCTGTTTTATTTTAATTCTTTTTTGTCTTTTTTTTAATGTAAGATTAATTTATACTCAGTACTGTATTTAAAGTTGTAAAAAAAAAAGAAAAAAAGGAAAAAAGGAAATCACCTCTTGAACAGCATTTTCTCTTTCTTTTGTGAGCTGAATTGAAAGCAGAGGCCAAACCAGCTTACTGCAGGCCACAGCAGGATTTCCAGGGCCTCCAGTTCCCTTTTCAGGACACTTGTTCTGAGATTGCAGAGAGAAGCAACCAAAGCTGGGAAAGTCCTGAGAGCCTAGGCACAGCCCTACCCGTGGCTGGTTGTGCTGTGCTCCTCCTTCCTCGCTTGGGCTAGTTTGAAATGACTCAGGTGCTGGGATTCTTGTCTTGAAGAGGTCCTCTTCTCCTTAGCTGCTCTGCTAGGACACCCAGCCAGGATTTCCCTGTGCTTTCATCCCATCTCCGGATTCCTCTGCTTTGAAGGGCTTGGGACAGTCAGCACTGTTTACACTTCGCAAAGCTGTACAAACAGTTGGCCCCTTCCCTCCTTAGTCACATCGTCTAGACAACAGCAGTCCTTCCCTTGGTCAGAAAGACCATTGCATTTCCTTTTCCTCCTAGCAAGGGAGGTATTGCACATCTGGCATTTGGGTGCCGTGCTGTGGGGAGCAAAGGCAGGTCCTGCCCTTTGCCTCAATTTTGGCGTCCCCCCAGCACATGCACAGCACCCTCAGTCCATGGCTCAGCTGTGAGGAATGCAGACCCAAGTGGAGACTTGTGCTGGAGTGATGAACCTGGGGACATCAGTGTGTAGGAGTAATCCAGGGTGTCCTTAAAGGACAAGCTTGATGCTCACAGGTGTGCACCTTGCTGGACATAGTTCATTTTGGGGTGATGACTTGTTTTCTCTCATCCTCCAAATGGTGAGCTCTATCTGCCCCGAGAATGAAAACACAGGCAAAATCACAATCCCCGCTTTGAGTTCCAGGGAGTAATTCAGGGAAAAGAAAGATTTTTGGCATGAAACTTCTTTGGGTTTGAGGGCCTGTGAGCAGGGACTTTGAGAAGAAAAGAGTGCCAAGTGGGGTACAAGGCACAGGAAGCATGGGAGCATCATCCTGGACTGAGGAATGGGAGGAAGGACTTGGTGTCCAGCACGTTGTCTGTCCATGGAGGTCCCCAGGCAACCCCATTTGCAAGTGCAGACTTTGCTTTTAACAGCTTGGAATGAACTGGTGCTGAAAGGCTGCAAGCCCTGGCACCTAGAGCCACTCCCTGCTCAGTGCCTGGCACCCGCATGCAGCAGCTACTTGTCCAGGGGCTTGTCCAGGGCGTTGCTCAGATGCTGCTTGCTCGTCACAGCACCCTGATGTGTACTCAGCACGGCTCAGCATGGAGCGCAGGAAGGAGGGATCTGTGACGCTTCTTAAGGCTGGAGCAGGTCGTTTACACCCACCCTGCAAAGCCAGGCTCAGGAAATAAATCCTGGCAGCATGCTGCTGGAAACTGTCTCTTGCAGCTTGGTGAACCCACTGCTACAGGTGATCTCAGAGGTGCTGGGGAGTTTTGGCAACTGTCTCTGGTTTAATTGCTCAACTGCTACTTTACCTAAAGGCCCATTCTCGGGATATGTCATTCAACAGGAAATCCATCTTTTGATGGAGGAAATGCATCCAGCCTACCAGGCAGTTAAGAGAGGCTCTGGCAATGGATCCTCCCATGATAACACAGCTCCTGAAAGCGGCACACAGATGGGAAAGCAAGGCAGGGGGCTATTCGGGCACAAGAAACAAATCTCTGTGTTCTAGAGCCAGATTTCCTGGGTTTTAGCACTGACAGTTTGAAACACGAAATCTGTTTCATGGGTAAATGAAGTGAAAAATCAGTTTTCAAGAACAGGCCTGGGAAAACCCTTCACTGCTTTTTATTGGTAACCAGGAATACAAACAACCTAAACTCTCTCCACACCTGGCTGTGGCTAGAAGGAAGAGCTTTCTCCAGCCCAGCCATGAGGCACAAAGCCCATAAAGGTGTTCTTCTCCCTGTGCTCGGCTCGTGCCTCCCTGGCATAAGCTGTGCCCCCATGACAGCCACTGTGTCCTGCTGCCTCACCTGCCCACAGTCCAGAACTGGCTGGAGACAGCTCAATGGAAACCAGTGCCTTCCCTCTTTATCCCAGGGTGGGATAGGTATGCGTAGGAGTGTGGCCCCATCTCATTGTCCATGCACCAAAATCTGGTGGGGCCCAGGGATGGAGAAGCCAGCTATGCCAAAAGAAAAACAGGGTATAAAGAAGGAGGAAAATATAAAGAATTGAAAGCTATTTAGGAAAACCCTCAGAACAAAAACTTGTTGCCTGAGCATGCAGCTGCTCCTCACTCGCCTTCAGACAGCCCGTGACCAAAGGGTGCTGCCCCTCCTTGATCCATGATCTGCCCGTGACCAAGTGAACCTGTTGCAGGCTTGGGAATTTCCCATCTTAAAAGACACTGCAAGGAAGCCAGGCAGCCTCAGCTGTTTGTGGATTTTGTCACAGGGCAGAGCCCTGCAAAAACTGAGTGCTAAGAGGAACAGGAAGTAATCCCAAATGCTGTGGCCTGCCTGCAGGGAGTGCAGACACCGGCTTAACACAAGGAGTTAACAGGCACAGCAGTGGACCCATGAAGCTCTTGGCAGAAGAGCCAGGAGATTAAAGATACCAAAATATAAAATTATGGCAGGGCTCACCTATTATTTTTCTTCCCCCAGTCAGGGAGATTTCAGATAGGATTCTGGCATGATGGACTGCCTTGGATTCACAGCAAATTCTGGAGTAAAGTCAGCCTCAAGGGAAACAAACCCCTTTTTTATTACTCTTTTATTACTATCTCAATAAAGCTGTTTGCAAGGGATTAAGCAGCAACACAAACATGGCAGGGACCCAGGCAACAGGGAGGCTTGTGGTTTGACAGTCAATGCACTTTTCAAAATGTTTGCTGTGAATTTTTTTTTGCACATGCTGCAAAAATTCAATGGATGGTGCAGAAACACCAGCCAAGCAGCTTGGCCATAGGTCTTGTCCCAACAGCTTTGGAAACTCCCAAGTTCCCAAATGCCCCAACCTTTGGCCCTTGCCAAAGCTGGTTGATGCAGTCAGTGAAGGCCGGCTCTGGTCCCCAAACCCAGGCCCTACTTGGCTGTTTTCTGCATGAACACAAAAGATTTTCCAGCAGGAATCTCAGCACAGACCCAGGGAAGGGCAGAGGACATGGTGTCAGATACTGCTGGTCTCTTCAGCTGTGACCATCATCATCAGAGACGAAATTAAATGAAGTCAGCACAGGAAAAGTGCTGATGACTGAACCAAGGTGTGCTTCCAGAAAGAAGCCCTTCCTCACACCTGTATCCCCCCTATGGAGGGGGTTTCAGGACTCCCCAGGCCTTGGGTTGGGATGTCAGCAGGCTTCATGGATATCAGCAGGTTGGGATGGGGGCTCAGGAGAGCTGACATTTGGGCATGCTGGGGTGTCAGCTTCTCTCAGAAAGGAGGGCAGGTGGTTTTGCTGTGAAGCTGCACACACTGGCTTGATGCCTGTGAGAAAAAGTTCTGGGAAGCACCTGCATTTCTGCAGGGTGCCTGCAATTCCTCCTGGGCATCTCTCATGCCGAGAGGCGGTGCAAAGTGTCCTGTGCCTTTAAAATCTGCAGAGGTGTTATTTAGGTGGAAAAAATGTTTCACTGTGACCATGGATATTGTTTGTATTTCAGTAATTGACGGAGTAGAGACAGAGGGGGGGAGAGAGAGAGAGAGAGAGAAGATCTTCCTTCCCTCTGACAGGTTCAGGATTTTTTTCCACTAATTAAGAAGAAAAACAAAATGCTTGCACTGGGAGGAGGATGGGAGGAAAAGGGGGTCCCCCTGGTGTCCCATTAACCTGGTAGCCATGGACAAAACACCATAATCACAGCATAGCCTTGCCCTGGAAAGTTTGAGACAGTTCTGGCCAGTCGAGTGAAGCAGGAGCACACCTCTCACTCACAGGGGACCCTGCTTTCCAGCATTGCAGGCTGGATGAAGAGCAGCTCCCTCCCAGAAGGATGCACAAATTGAGATAAGGCTCTTGGTCTGTGAAGGGCAGGACCTGTGCCTGCTGCAGCGAGGTGACAGCCAGTGGTGCAGGTTGTCCCCTGGTAGGGGTGGGGGATGCTTTACACATCAGAGCATCTCTCCAGCTGCAGTGAGATGCAGTCAGATGGTGGTAAAAGGACTGAAATGGGTGTTTCTTGCATTTGGGTTTGGCTGGGTTGAGGCTCTCCTTGCTCCACTGAGGCAGGTCTGAACAGCCCAGTAATTGAATAAGGCATTTTCCCAGCATGGCCACCTTCAAGTGTATTAAGTGAAACAGAAAGAAGCAGCTGAACAGGATCTGCAGTTTTTCCCCCTGATATGTATTTTCCCTTTTCCACAGGTAGTCCCACTGGGTATGCTGTGACCTATTGTTGTACTTATTTATTTACTCAGGTCTTGTTGATGATTTCAAAGCTCATGGCCAGGAAGGAGCAGCTAGATGCTGTTGCTGTTTTGTGTGGGACACAAAATCTGCTCCAGTTTCCCACTTCAAACACAGATGATAAGCCAGGTGCAACTCCCAAATCTAGAACTAAATCTTATTCCCTTCCCTCCTTGTTCTAACCTAGAAAGTGGAATATTTCATTGCAAGTTCATCCTGTGTGGTTTTTTCCAAGCAAGAGGTTAGCTGATTGGAGTGGTTTGGGTTAAGGACCTGCTTTTCTCTTTGGGGAAAGACCAGGGTTATGTGGAAGGGTACAGGAGAAGCCTTAGGGTCTTGGAGACTTCATGAGGCCAGATACCACTAATGCCTGACAAAGGGCAACCAGCAACAGAGGATTTTTTTTCCTAGCTGGAAAATGTGAATATTTTCCAGCTTGGATTAAAAAATCCTCCAAGGAATCTGGGTGCATATGCACACCCATCCAGGAAATGGAGGCCCTTGGGCAGCAAAGGTAAGGAGCTGGCACTGTGCTGCTGTGCCCACTGTGATGCATTGTCTGTGCTGTGGTGCAGATGGGGAAAGATGTCATCACTGCTGGCAGTGTCCCTGGCATTTGGAACATTTGTGGCTACAGATCCAAAGTATCGCAAGCGTGAGCTGTGAGTAATGTGAGTGGGTCTTGAACTTCAGGTGTGATCAATCCTTATGGAACCAGAGTGGAGGGAAACAAGGGCCTCGTGAGACCTGGATACCTGCGCTCGGCCAGAGCAGGTTCCATCTGGCACTTCTGCAGGCTAAGAAAGGCAGTCACTGCAGTGCTTGAACTGGGGACAGCAACAAGGACTGCTGCTCCCCAGTATTCATAGGACCTGGCTCCCTGGGGTACGTGTCACTGCATGGGAGAGGTCACAGTGCCGAGTTTTGGAAGTTAGCAGAGGTCCTTGGATATGGGCTTCTACATCTCAGCTCTCCATCACAGGTATGTGATGCCGAGCGCACCCATCCACAGATTTGGAAAGGACCTGAGAAGTTTGTGAGGAGCTGCCAGAACCAGTTACGGAGAGACACAGTGAACTTGTAAATGAGTGCAAGCAGGAAGGTGAAGCCCAAAGGAAAGATTTGGTTTTTGGGAACTTTTTCTTTCACTCCTTTCCACCCCTCACCCAGAGACCCCTCCTGCTTGCCAGGAAACTTGGTCAGGGCAAGCATTTTGCCACCTGGCTTATGCACGCACCAGTCAAGGAAACAATTCTGCAACTGAAAGAGGAAATCTCAGTCCTGGCCATTTCCAACTTCTATTGTTTGTTACCCAACTCATGCATTACACAGACCAGTAGGCAAGGCAGTAAGATTGCAACACTATGCATGTGCTTTCAGACACTTAATTTTAGCATTGCATCCTCTGATTTGTGGTACTGTGGAAACTCAGTTCTAAAGAAAGAGGAAATCAATATTTCTGACACTTGATTTTCACCATAAAAGGAAGGAGATTTTTTGAGTGACCTAACAGGTTTAGTCATTCAGACTGTAATCCTCTGAGTGTCCAGTGAATCCCTGTTGGGGTTTTCCCATTCTCAAGGAGCTGGACTGCTTGGGTGCTCTGGGCTAGGTTGAAATCCTTGAGTGACTGGAGCCTTTGTGCCTCTGATTAAACTCCTGATCTTTGGACCTTTTCTCTGGGCAGTACAGGACACATGCACACCCCTTGCCAAGCAATCTCAGAATGGGACTGACTTTGCCAGCAAGTGCCAGATCTTGACACCCTTTCTCCTACAGACCCAAATGTGTTTTTAAGGCACTTGTCAACATGTTGTCCAAAATCTTCCTGCCTTTCCCCAGTAACAGGGCTCTCCTCAGCTGCAGGTGTGAAAGGCATTTTTTCAAAGATGTTGAATATAATGAATTTAGGAATAAACAGCTCTGGAGGGAGCCTCTGTGCAGCACTGGTGGCTGAGTTCAAAGTGCAGAAGCCCACTTTTCCTTGTCCTGCACTCATCTCTGCTCTGCAGCATGGCTTAGTCCCCTCGCAGGGAGGGGTAAAAATGCACAGCAGCTCTTTCCTACAGAAACAGACCCTGAGACAGCAGGACCTGCCTCCCTGGTGAGCAAAGGCATCTAAGCTGGTGCTGACTGCAGTGCCACAGATACTCTGACCTGGTATTGCAGGGATTCCCCCACCTGCAATGAAGCAAAGGAACACACAGACCTACCAAAATCACAGTACTTGTGGCAAGTGTCAACCCCCCAACCAAGCAACAAGCAAACCCCAAACCTCACCAGCTCCTCACTCCACCAGTGCCAGGGCAAAGGCACCAGGCGCTGGGATGAGGCTGAGACCCTTGCTGCATGCCCAGCCATGGAAACCACACAGCAGGTTTTCTTCCCGATGGCTGCAGGGAGGTCTGTCGCCAGGACTCCCTCAAGAGTTTCCCAAAAGCCTGTCCAGGCCTATAGAATGGCTGTGCTGGTCACTTCCTAAAATGTAGAGGCATCTTTGGTTTTTTTTTTTGCAATCTTGCAGACATAACGTGATTTCAATTCCTCAAAAACATGTTCTGCATGTGATCAAAGGCACTGTCCTCTGTCCTCCCTGGGGCCCCTTCCCCTTCCAACAACACGTGTGTGCAGATGGTGATGGGAGCTGGGGAGTCTCCTTCTCCTTCTTTTTCAGTAGTCCATGGGACTATGACATGTGCCTGTTTCATTGAAAAAGGTACCAAACCACAGAAAGCTGTGAAAGGGGAAAGTGGGAAGCTGGAGTAGGTGAAATAGGCATGTGCTTTAAAGGAAGAAAACTCTTTCTTTTTTCCGAGTACCTGGTTGTGCAAGACCCAAGGATTGTGATTTGACTGTGGGACAAAACCGTCATGACGTAGCTTTGGCTGAAGGTCAGCACTGGCCCCGTTTGGTTTGGCATGTCTGTGAAAAAAAGGAAAAAAAAAAACAAGAAAGAAAGAAAAGAAGTCTAGAAATATCTGAATTGCTGATCCTGGCTCACCTCTGCAAGGATGGAGGAGCTGGGAGCAGGTCGAGGCAGCTAACGAAGGGACACTCTTGTGCTCTGTGCTGTCTTTGGGAATGAAGCAGAGCTCTGGGGCTTTTACTGCACCCCCAAGAGCTGAAACATTGCTGACATAAAGAGAATGGTGTCCTCCATTACCATGATGATTCCCAACAGCCATTTGGGAGTGGGGGAAATGCTGAGCATCCTTCACTTGTCTGGATACAGTGAGAAGTGCAGTCTGGCTGATGAGTTGGAGATTGTGGAAGAGGAAGGAGCAACAGAAATATGCTTATCATGAGCTGAATTCAAGTGCTTACACCAGGGTAACTTCTGCTCCTGTATATACCTGTCCCCCCTATGCACACACTCCAGTGGGAAAGAGAGCTAGGCATTCTCATCCAGTGGGTACCCTGTTCTTCCCACTGGGCTGTTTTGCAGTTGCAGACCAAGACAGGAATGCCAGGAATGCAAAATCCCGGCACAGTGCCCTGTGTCCCGTCCCAGTCTGTCCCCCCTGGCCCGTCGCAAGAACAGGATATTCACCCAAGCGACGAGCGACATACACTCACACATGTCTTGTTATCAGGAAAAAACACTCAGTCAGCGTCTGGAATGGACTCTAATTAACTGTGTGGCCACTGGGACTTCCCAGCGGGACCTTGAGGAAAGCACTTGCTCATGATGGGATACGGGCAATTAGGCAGCAGTGGGTCAGATCTTCCAAGGCCACGAGCATGGCAGGGGCTGGAGGTGAGCATTGAGTGCCAGCACAGCCCTGTCATCATCCCCCAGTGGTCCCTTTCCTCCTGCTCTCCCTCCTGGCAGAGCCACAGGGTGGCAGGGAGAGCCTCTACAGAGCAGAGCATCCATCCCAGTGCAAGATTTCACCCCCTCCTTGCTGTGGTGAAGTTATTGCCCTCAGGCTGAGAGCTGTCCCCAGCCCCATTTCCCTGCGTTGGCCACCCTCAGTCATGTCAACATATCCCTGCTTCCAGCACAGGCTTTGCAAAGACGTCCTGTCTCAGGTAAACAGGATCTCGCTGAGCTGTGTGACCTTGTTTACCGCCCTGAAAGAATTTGGCTGGAATTTTTTTTAATTATTTTTTTTCTTTCTAAGGGCTGGTGAGTCACCCTGCAGAAATGTGCGCTGCCTTTCTACACTGACTCGCCTCTCTGCCCACACTTCTGCCTTTCCCTCCTGCCCCCCAGCTCTGGGGCAGTTGAGAAGCCCCTGTTTAACTGATGATGCAACCCATGGACCGGGGGTGGTACTGGTGCCAGTGGATCTGGCAGTGGTGTCTCTGCCATAGGAAACACAGCCAAACATTTGGCCAGTCCCTGTGCCAAAACACAGGAAAAGCACCAAGTAATTACCCCATGTATTGTCAACTCCAAAAACACCAAAGAAAACAAAACAAAGCAAAAAAACAACCAAAAAATTGTCCTCACTAGAACAATTGCCCAGAAGAATAGAAAAGAGGAAAAAA
>WBMY01008546.1:88331-100878 GCA_013397315.1 Donacobius atricapilla
AAAAAAAAAAAGGCCAATGGACCTGGCTCAGTGCCAGGACCCTTGTTTTCCTTTCCCAACACAATAGATGTTAAATAATACTTCCTTCTCACAACAAGGCTCTCCTGGGCCAGTTTTTGTTTTTCTCCCCTGTTTTGTGGGGGTCGGTAAGCACAAATGGCTCCCGGGGGCATCAGCACCTCAGAGCTGCAGCTCATCCCCACTGCCATGGACTGACCATTCCCAGCACTGCGTAGGAGTGAGGGCCCTGTGGTTGGGCTGCTGGCCTCTCGCTCAGCTTTCTCATGGGGAGCAGCAGGCCCTTAAGCACTTCTCCTGACCTCTCCCACCACTTTGCAGGACAACATCTCCTTTAGGTAAGCTAGGTAGCCATCCCAAACCACTGCCATGTAACCACACTCAGGCTTTGAAGGCATTCTGACCAACTAATCACTGTGGCCATATCACACATGCTGATTTATTGACAGATTAAATATAACAGAATAAGACAACAGTATACATTACACAAGGGATGAATGGCTTCATGACATTTCTGTTCAGGTTTCCAGACGGGGACAAGAGGAACACCTGTTACTTGCACCTTGGCTCTTCAGTTCCCATTTGGCTTGTGGTCAATTTTCTTTTCTTCGGGATTTCTCTTCCCAATGACAGTGTCACTGGCAGCCAACTGACTGTATTTAAATATCTGTGGTGCAGAGGAATCCAAGTAAAACTGGTTTTGTTTATTCTAATGTCTCTCCTGAAAAATTTAACATCTGAGATACCACACCTCTCATTTGCTGGCAGTCTCAATCAACAGTCTCCAAGGGGCTGATCAGATCCATGTCTCTTTTGTCTGAGGATTGTTGGGATTGCTGGTTGAATAACAGGTGCAAGAAAGAAAAGAGTTGTCCTACTTTAAACCAAACTGAGGCCTTTGTACACAAAATGACATCACTTCAGCTCTATCTGTGTCTCCTCAGATTTCTACTTTCTTACATGAGGACACAGGCTGCTGGGCAAAATGGACCCAGTGGCTCAATGCTCAGTCAACAGCTTGCTCAACTGGCCAGCCTTGTCTTGGCACAAGGAAAGAGGGACAGATGCAGCAGTGGAGCAGCAGGTGGCAGGTCTAGTAGGTGTTTAGTGTACTTGCCCACTGACGCCCGAAGTTAAGCAAACTCTTTTGTTTCAAGGATTGACGTCGCACACTGCTGTTCCTGAGGTGATCCAGAAAAAACAGATCCAAGGGCCCCCCTACCTGCATTGTCTGGGTTCAAACATCAGTTCCTGCCTCTGAGTAAGGATTTCTGTTTTGGAAAAAAACAAATGCTTTGTGAAAGTGAGATCTTCTTGGCACTATTTTGGTCTGTTCTTCTCCCATCAGAAGATGAGCCTGCCCCCTGCTACAAGGGTGTATGTGGTCAGTCACATCAGCAGTCAGAGAGATGTCGCTGACCAACTTCTTGGTCAGTGAAAGACAGTTTCTGAACAAAGTTAACCATGTCAAAGAGGTGCTGGAGACTGATTAGTGGGAGTTAGGAAGGAAATTGGGGCAGAGCTAGAACACAGCATGTGGCCCTGCAGCAGTCAGTGTTTGTACTGGACTTCTGTTTGCTGTGCCCTTCATGCATTCCCAAATCTCCGTGGTGGACATCAGTGGGATTCACCTTACAACACATGTCTAAGCACTGGCTTTGAAGTCTCAGCCATCTATCTTATCTCCTTCAATAATCTACAGAGTGAGATGGGTATGTCCAGAAAAAGAACTTGATTCCCTGGCTTAATTTTTTTATGTTAGGGATAAATCATGCTGTGGCAGTGCTCAATGCTCTCTTTTGTCTAGAGAAGGAGACAAGGGCTGTTGGTGTTTCACTGCTTCATTTTCAATCAGCTCAATTTAGGGTGCTTAATTTTTAGCTTGCAAATGCCAAGAAGAGTGAATCCCACCTCAGGAGAACAACGTACTAGTGCACAACAAGCAGCAGCAAGTCCAGGAACACAGCTCTTCTCTTGATTTATTTAACAGCTACAGTTATTGCTTAAACTTGATCATGGGAATCCCTGTCTCAGCAAAATCCATCTTGCTCAACATGCAGAGTATGTCTTGTCCTTCAACAGTGCTGTCAAAGAATTCGTCCTTCAGGGACCTCAAAACACAGAGCAAAAAGTTGCTGGGCCTAACAACTCGCATCTGAGTGTGGGGTTTTCCCTGGGTCTGGCATGGCACTTGTTTTTAACAGCTGCCAAACCTTTAGCAATTCACCAGCTCCTGATAATACAAGTAAACACCTGGAAAAGACAAATCCAAACACTTAGGGCAAATTACTGTGTAGATACAGGAGTCCTCATGCCTGGTGGGAACAACCAGGTTGTCCATATTTTTCCCTATGTCCAGGGCAGCCCCTGGACACCAGGTGTCAGTGATGAGGAGCAGCATGGCTGGAAGATCTCCCTCATGCCAGTGAGACCTTGGTGGAAATTTTATTCACCAAATGTTTGTTGCTTGGTCTCTTCTGTTAAGGAAGCAGATGCTGAAGGTTGTTTGGGTAGCTGATGAAACAAATCCCAGGGTTTTCTGCCAGACCAGGTGAAATTAAGCTTTTTCAGCACCCTGGTCCTTACAAGATCATCAAGCAGCATCCAACAGCTCAGTTACTGATAAATATTCAGCTTAACGAGTATCATTCTGACCATAGCCCTGATAACAACCATGAATCCACATTTCAAATGGCACTTGGAAGCACCAGACAACTACAATACAAAAGGAGTATATTCAGATCAGGCTATGTATGTGCTCTTTAAACCATTTTTAGTGTTCCTCAGGACTCAGACTTGGAGGCCTGTGAAAATAAGTGGTAGGCTTTGCTGGTCAGGGCACCTCATGTGTGAGCCTGTTCAGGGCTGTGTCAGTGCTATACCTCAACAAACTGAGGTATTTTCAAGGTGACTATCAGAATTATCACTTTCCATAGCAACTTGTGCACGCAATATGTGCTATGTTGACTGGGAAAGTCCATCCCTAGCTCCATTTTGTCCCTCACTTGCACCAGGTACACATCTGGGATGCATTATGAAGACCTGCCAAGTTCATCTGTATCACAGAATGTGGGAAGCAATGGTGGTGACATCTGCCATGGCTGAGTGCTCAGAAGTCACGTGAACATTTATAAAAGGAGATGTAGGACACTACCCCCATCTGTTTGGCATCTTCCTGATCCCTTCACTCAGGTATAAACCTCCTGCAGATGATGCCAACCTCAGTAGTTCAATTATCCACCAGTGCATGCCCCACTGCTCCTCTCTCCTTTGCTGAACAGACATGTTACTGGAGATAAAACTACTTCTTAATGTTTTCATTACCACATCTTTTGTACATCTCCTCATAACAAACTACCAACTCCCAACACTGAAAGAGGATCATTTTAGATTAGATAGAAGGCTTTATGAGGCGATGAAACATTGGTGAAGGTTGCCTAGTGAGGTGCTAAATGACATTTCCTTGGAAACATTCATGGTTAGCTTGGACAGGTCTCTGAACAGGTTCATTGAGTTGAAGATGTCCCTGCTCAATGCAAGGGGGCTGGACTAGATTATCTTTAAAGGTCCCTTACAACCCAAACCATTCTAGAATTCTATGAAAATCACTGGCCATGGTCATGAGGAGATGCAGTAGTCTGCTTTGGGATGAGGCACACGCATAGTGACAGCTTTATGGTGACATTTGTAACACTGATTATCTATTTTTCCTTTATTTTTTACAAGTTTTCCTACAAAATAATTCTATTCATTGGCAACTTTCTTGACATGAACTTCCAGGGATTACAATGAGTAGTGATCTCACAGAGTCCTGCTTCTTTTAAGGAGGTTGAATTGCCCATTTGGCCAAACTGTACTGAGAGCCAACTTTTGCAAGTAGATGGTACTGCACCTGTCAATCTTGCTGAAGCAACAGTTTTCCTCAGAAACAGATCTACCTACACTGCAATTTCAGACTCTTCATAAGAAAGGTTTTTCTAAAGTTCAGTGTAAGGCTGCATAATTTCAGATGGGAAGCGTAACTGTCTACTGAGAAAAATGGGAACATATACTCCATTTTAAGCCCAATACAGAAAGAATTAGAAAGTCATGTGTATGCAAAGCTAATATCCTCTAGATAGTAACTGCCGCATCTAGTACTGCTCAGCAATGTGCAAAAATAGAAGTAGAAATCCACACAGACAAAAGCCAAGATTTTTTTCTGATACCACGCAGGTGCCCAGACATTGTTCCTGAGCTGTGAACATCCCATTGGCCTGACTGCCCCAGCGATCCCACCTCACCCCCATTCTCCCAGACACCTGCAATTTTCTTTGAAGCAAGGACATGGCAGGCATTTCCCAGAGGCGTGTCAGGACAAAGAAGGAAAAGCAGGGAGATGGATTCTATCTGTCAACTCACAATGAAATATGGTGATGGCTCCCCAAGTCCCAAAAGAAATCTCAATTTTTTCTAGTTAAAAAAAGTGTTTGGCTCATACACTAGACCAGCTGCTTCCTACATAAGTAAGAGGCATGCACAGAGTACAGAAAAAGAATATTTGACATTCCTAATCAATTAGATAAGGGGAAAAAACAGTCCATTTTCCTGTTCAAAATAAAATTATCGTGGTTACTTCAGATTTCAAGGGCATTTATCTTTCAGCTTCAGACAGAGGGGCACTGAGTAGACTGCAGGTTACTGACCCAGGGCTAGAGAATGACTAAGCTGCCAGCTGGAATGGAGGAGCCCGGGCTCAGCTCTAGTGGAGCACTGGGATGGGAACAGCTGAGTCAGTTGTCAGCCAAGTCAGGTGTGCCTTAACAGAGCCAGGATTGTGCCAGGCCAGGAAAAATTGGCAGCATGGGAGGAGGGAGTTAAAACACCTCAAACCAAGTTGTTCAAGGGAAGCACTCCCAGATCTTGCCTGCACACTCCCTGGCTTTGAAAACTTGTGTAAACATTTAACCAGGGAAATGCCAAGGAAATCAAGGTGAGGAAGAAGGTGGCTGGAAGGGTTATAAGAGAACACAGGCACTTTCCCAACCTGAGTTCAGCTCAGGAGGTTTCAGTGGAAAAGGCACAATCTGAGAGATGTTCTGTATCTTTTACTCAAAAGCACAGGAGGCTCCAAGCCCCGGGGCAGGTGCTGGGCACCACTGCCAGCCCTGCAACAGAGGCAAAAGGAGCAGGTACAGTGGCATGGTGCCCTCTCTTTGATGATCATGTGTCTCTGGATCATCTTTGAGCACTCTCCACAGGCCATGGAGAATGGATGAGGTCTTTGAGAGGATTGACTGTACTGTCTCCCAGTTCAGAGGAAAGCAGCAGCCCCTTTGCGCTGCCCTGGGGCAACCAGGGTGAGCAGGGTGGGCTGTGGGTACCAGGTATGAGATTTGTCCCAAGCAATTACAGGCTCCCCCTTGCAGTTTTTGGAGACTTCAATTCTGAACAACTGTATCAGAAGTCTAAATTGCTGCATTTTGCACTTGTAACACCAAGCCCCTGTTCTTTCACTATTTGTCAGGACAGCATGTTTCCCCAGGAAAAATATATGCCTATAGGGCAGTGAATAACAGAGTCCAAGCGTCCAAGCCTACAAACCCCTGTCCAGACCCAGTGAAGCCCTCTGGAGACTGCTCTCACACATGGAATCTTGGGCTTGTAGTGCCACCTAATGAACAGACACAGCTCAGAGCCTACATGGATGCTGCTGTGTGCAGGGAAATCAGGCAAAGGCACTTATTAGGGCACTTCATTACTCTCTAATGCCTTTCATCCCTCTACCAGTGCTTCAAAAATTACTTATTTGATCCTCACAACCCTGCTGTCAGCCGGCAGATAACAATAACCCTGTTCTGTGAACAAGATGAGGAGCAGCTTTTTGCTGAGCCCAAATACAGAAACCCAAATACACAAAACATGTCAAGAGTAGTTGAGTAACAAATGAGAGTTAACTCCTTTTTCCATGTCGCTTTTGGAAACAGTGCTTCCGAGGGACATGGCAAAGCAGTACACAGTGCATTGTTGCAATTTGAACCCTTCTCTTGGGACTCATTGGCTTGTTCGTCATGCACCAACAGGACCCAACTGGGTGACAGGTCATGAACTCCCATCTTTCAGGAGGCAGAAGCTTGGTTCCATTAGGTTTGTGAGGAAAGTGGTCAGGCACAAGGATCAGGAATGCCTTTCAAGGTACTAAAGGACATTCCCTCAGGAAGAAACCAGCTGCTGGTTGGTTTTTACATAGGACATTGTCAAGGAGAACAAATATTCCACACAAAGGGCAAGCTTCATGCTGGTCCCAGCAACTGCCTTCTCAGATCCACAGAGCAAGACTCTGAGGTGCCTCCCAGGACTGCATTCTGGTTTCTGGCTTCTGCTGATAATAAGGAGGCATCCCAAGGGACAAACCATAACCCAGGGCAGGGAGCTGCCTTGAGGCGGCAGGATCTTTAGGCAGCAGGCAGACTGTGGGGAGTTCAGACTCTCCCTGGATCTTAGGAGTTAGGGCTCTGCATTCTTCCTTCTCCCTTTACCTTTCCTGTTGTGATCTCAGGTCAGGCATCCACCAGAGCAGAGGCCTCTTTAAAGGTGCTGTCACAGAATGCAACATGTGTGTAAATGGTAGCCATGTGGTAAGAGCCCTTCCCCAGAAGTGGAGGGTCTGAGCTAAGTGTACTCCTCAGTCTGGAAGGACTGTAACACACTCTTTCCAGCAGCCCAATTTGCTCTACCCCCCACAGTATGGCACGACAGAGTGTGGTCTAATATGGTAGGTGTGTAACATGGATGGAGAGCACCTCCCAGGTTCAGCACCCCAAGGGCATAACCCAGACATGTCCTGGCATGAAGGCTGGGAGCCTACTTCTGGCACCAAAGCATCAGGTCTGGCTACAAATGCCAATCATGTCATGACTGCACAGATGCTGAACCCTCAGCTAAGTGTGAAAGAGGCACTAGCCCGACAGCTGGTTTTGAAATCTTTCAAATTTTTCAGAGTGCTTCAGGGGTGAAGGAAGTGAACACTGCCACTCTGGCCCTTCACAAAGGAAGGAACAGGGGACATACACTGTCTCAAGTGCAAATAGTCCTCCATGAAAAGAAACATTTTTAGGGCTGGACGCTCTACAAATAGGTGGTGTCAGGAGAACATCATACGTGACAATGGGAGTCTTTGGAAGTTTTAAGCAGTGGACAGCTGAAGAAGTTTCCATAGAGTATGTGGTAGCCAAGGCTTTTCAGACATATTATATGTCCACAGATGGGTAGGTTTTCACTAAAACAACAAAACTCAAATTAATTGAAACAACAACACTCAATTTCATTGAAACCACAAAAATATTTTTAAAGAAAACAAACCACAAAAGCATTTATTTTCTCTTGCCCACCCACACTTCTAGTCTAGGCTTCAGAGCAATGAAAATCCTATTACAGCTTCCTGTAGAGGAATTTAGCTGAAGTGTGTGTTTTGTGTACCAAACCAGCAAGATTCATTCTTTCTGTGACAGTCAAAGTGGCCCAGAGAGAAGGAAGACTGATCTTTAGTTAAGTGTTTGTCTTGGAAAGAAGGAATCAGTGTTTCAGCACCTTCACTAGGACATGTTTAGGAATTTTGCACGAGTCAGCACTGGATGACATTTACACACAGCCAAGAGTTGTGGTTTGGACACAAATCTCATCTCGCCCAGGAAAAGCACCATGCCATAGCTGCTCCATGGCCCAGTGAACTCTGAATTTGCCTTGCACTGAGCAAGTGATTCTGTGAGTGGGTATGTATTGCCCTTGCTCTTGAAAAAGATAATAATCTGGTGTTTGGGGGCATTCTCCCAGAAGGTGTGATTTTATGGCTCTGAAGACAGAGGAGGGATAGGACCTTGATCACCAACACTACTGGATTTGTGTAATAATTGCTGAGCTATCATTTAAAAGGTAAGAAAACAACTAACACTCTTTTTGGTGGCATTTGCAAAAAAAGTGGCTGCTGCTATTTTTTGCACTGATCTCGCTCTGGGAATTAGCTGAGCTCTTCAAGGAAGTCTGGGAAGAAACACCTACCTGGCCGTTCCCAGCCACGCCTGGCTGTGAAACAAGATGCAGAGGAAAACAGCTGCCCACCAGGTTGATCTAAGACTAAAGGACAAGTGCCAGCTATGTTAGATTGCGAGGAACACAGTCTGGGTTTCTGGCTTACCATCCTACTAAAATGGTCTTCTAGGGGCCTTAGATGTGTTTGCAAGGCATAGTGTTGGGGGTTAGATTTGGCTTTTTCCCCTATACAATTTTTTCCCACAAAGGCGCTAGGAGACTAATTACTGGGTACTTACGGGTGCTTGACTAAAATAATACAAGTGGCTAGGAAAGTGTAGCACCAGGCTACTCCTTTTTTGGTCTCTAAGAGTTTTTTCTCTCCGAGGGAAAAAGAAATACCGCAAGGTTTTAGGCAGGTAAAGGGCAGGTGTGGGGACAGCTTCTCTCTCTTGCTCTCAGCATTGGAGAGAGAAGAGTCAGGCCGCTCTTGCTGCAGGAAGAGTTTTTTTCACTGCCATCACCGAGTCCGTTCCTGAGGAAATCTACCATCATCTCCTCGTGCGCCCAGGAACTCTGCACTCTCCTCCTGTCCTGCTGGAGCTTGGCCGGCCCCATCCCATCACTGCCGCTTTTCTTCGGCACCACTTTGTATGCGCTGTATCCCCGCACTGCCCTGCCCTGCCAGGACATCCCTGCCCTTCCAGCTACCACTGTGGAGCTTCTGGTACATCCCACCAGCCCGGGATTCTCCACCGTTCCAGCTTGGCGCTCTCGGAGCCCTGCAACGAGACCAGACTGCCCCGGGCTTTGTGAAACAAAAGCCCCCTCGAGGTTCCTGGGTTTGTTTATCATTAATGCTGTAGTTGTTGTTTGTTTGCCTTGTTATACATATTAGTAAAGAGCTGTTATTCCTATCCCCATATCTTTGCCTGAGAGCCGACTTAATATCAATTTTTTAACAATTCAGAGGGAGGGGGTTTGAATTCTCCATTCCAAAGGGAGGTCTTGCCCTCCCTAGCAGACACCTGTCTTTTCTAACCAGGACACATTGCCACATTTAAAGAGAAGTGCTGGGCGCTCACATCTGAAGAGGACGGAAGGCTGTAGTTAACAACTGTGCTGTATGCTGTGTAAGGGGTGGAGAAACCCCATGCTGGGCAGAAAGTGGTTACGGATGGAAACAAAATGACGCAGAAAGTATTTTTCTTCATGATAGACCTCGACCAGAGCTCTCAGAGAGTCCTCTGCTTGGGCCAGATGATCTTTACCCTCTAGGACTATCTCCTTTGGCAAGGCTGAGGGATTTCCACTTTTGTTTTCCTTGTGTCTGCTGTGTAACACCCGGGGGGAGAGCACTGCTTTGGGCTGGGGCTCACTGGCCATCTTGCATGGGGAAATCCTTGTGCTGGGAGCAGATCAGAGTCAGGTGAGGATCACAGCAGCACAGATTTAAACACACTGTTCACTGGCTGCTGGTGATAAGGGCTCCAGATAAGCCGAGGAGCAGTCAACTGGCAGCAGGGGGCAGCTGCATTCCTTCCACGCATTTTAAGAAACTAACATTAAAAATACTAATTGATGGGAGCATACCGACAGGGTAGCTTTTCTGGTGCCCTTAGGCTTAACTGCACTGCTACCCGGTGCATCCTGCGTGTGTCTTCCGTGCTTCCATGGGGCAGACGGGGCTGCTCCCCTGGTGCAGGGCAGCATCGATTGTGCCTGTTTACTGCTCTTTACTCCTGCGATGTGTTCAGAGGCTGCCTGCAGAAACCGCAGTGTGCAAATTAACCGGGCCTTTGCTTGCAGGGCAGCAGGATGAGAGCCATCTGCTGCTAGTTAGACGTGCAGCACTGCAGTGGGAGAGGCGGTTTCACCCGCCGGCTCAGTGATACCTTGCACCCGGCATCGACAGTCCGGCTCCCTAGGGCTGCCGGCTCCGGGACATTTAGCTAGGCTGCCAGGGCTGTCTTCTGCTGCAAGGTCGTTTCTTGAAGCTTCACCAAGCACCGTTTCTTCGGGGATGTGCTGGGTGGTTTTGAAGCTACGCTGATCTTTGCTGCAGTCTTCTGGGGGGGAAAAAAATCTTTGGCAGGATTAGGCTTTGTAGAATATAAATGACCATTAATAAATTTTTAGTGTTAATGTTAGTGCTTGTATCAAGTGGAAGCTGAATCGCTTAATCAGGCTAGCAGCAATTAAAATGGTAATTTTTTTCTGTACTAGATTCTGCTTGCAATTTTTTACTCAAGTAAAACTCTTTGAAGTCAATTGGAATTTTGATTAAAGCCTCCTGGATCTGGGTCTCTGAATTTGTACTAAGGAAGGTTCAATATTTGCTTTGGTTTTCTGTGCACAGAGTTCACTGCTATATGTTAGCACGACTGTACAATTAGTGGTAACAAGAACAATTCCAATAAAGATTTCTATAATCTAGTTCTTGATACACTTCAGAAAAGGTCTTTTATCACAGAATGGCTTTTAAAGTACTCCTAAAACAGGCTGTAAGATCTGAAAACCTTGATTGGATAAATTGTTTGTCTTAATTATTTCTAGCCCCAGTGAATGGCTTAGCAACATTCACTTAATGGTAATTCAGAACTCGGATGGGGTGGGAGGATGGGAAATGTTCCCGCTCTTGGCCTTCAGCGCTCAGGTTTGGTTGCCAACACCAAAGAAAAAAAAAAAAAAAAAAAAAAAAACAAAAAAAACCCCTTGAAATGAAATATAACNCCTCTGAAATGACATATAACTATTACCAGAATGAAAAGTAACTGAGGCGGAACAGCTTTTAAAGGTAACATTTTGCCCAAGATGTTGCAAAATAAACCCTAAGCAAACTCAAAACCCGGACTACACTGCAGTGAGGCTCTCTAGCATTTTGTGACAAGTACTTTCAGGCAAAGGAGTGCTTCTCTGAAAGCTGTGACATAACTGGTGCAAATACTGCTTTAACGTCACTCGAGTCAGTTGCTGGAATGGGAAAAGCAGAAAGAAAGAAGGGAATAATCACATGGAAATTACACTGATAATAGCAAGCATGTGGGTTCTTACTATATATCTCCATTTATGAAGAGTATTAAAGCTTGCAATCAAAATGCAGATCAATTTGGTTTTGAGACTTCCTTTAATATCCATTAACAAAGTTAATATATATATATGTATTCTTGACCTTAAGGAGACATATATTAAATAATGAGTTATAAACATCCTGGACTAAGAAGTACAAAAGTTTATCAAAAATTGAAATAATAATAACTGAAAGTTTGTTGTGACTAGTAGGTTTCTTTCTTTCTTTCTTTCTTTCTTTATTTCTTTCTTTCTTTTATTTTATTCTAACGTGGTCATTGGAGCACCGTTTCTTTTTTTTTCCAGTCTAACACCTCAGCAAGTGGATTCCATTGTGGGGAAAAGGAATACAAACAGGTCCTTGCAATTCAGATAAATGTTCTGTTCTTCGTTTGTGTCTACTTTTTCTGGAGGTCTTAATTTTGAGAAATAAAGAACAGTTTACCTTTAAATATTTTCCCTGTTCCCTCTAAAACAGACACAGGATATGAGAAAGGAAGAATTAAAATAAGATTGAAGCTTTTATTAGTATTATTATGATTAACAATAGTTTTGTAATATAGTATTAACATCTTGAATATGCCACAGCTATGCTATTAAAGTAGCAAACCCCTGTTATAAACTGCTAGTTCTGCCTAATGATTATCCAAAGGGGTACCATTCCCTGACAGTAGACTTTGAGTTCTTAGATGGCTTCGGCAAGGGTAAGCACCCTGCCAGTTACCCAATCCATACCTGTGGACACAGTATGTTGTGTGCAAATGAACACCTGCAGACTGAACTACTGAGATTGACACATTCTCATTGCATATTTGCCATTTCTACGGTAATGTTTGGCCTGTTTCAGATTTCATGTGCAAACAGCACCCAGTGACATTTAGTCACAGCAGAGGAGCAACTGAACACACTCATGGTAGAGCAGGTAGTTGCTTATGTAGAAATAAGTCCCTGCTCTGATGTAAAAAGTTTCCTAGGAGACTTCAAAGAAAAAACCCTCAGTCTGTTGTTTGAAGCAGTGGTTGGGAAGCAAAAGCACATTTCGGGGGACTGGTGTGCAAGCCAGCCTGGGTACCTGAATGCTTGCTCATGATGTCCCTGTTTTCTCATGTCGCACCCTAGAAAGCCTTAGTTGCCTTGAAGAGGCAGCCTGAGGTTCTTCTTGTTCCGCAGTGACTGATAGCTACATGCGTGCTATGTCCACTGAGCCTCTTTGTGCTGGTAGAGGCAGAGAGGCACCCCCAGGACCCTGGACATTTCATTGGCCAGATGGATGCAGCTGGACCGAAGCTGAAATCAGGATTATCAACTGGATCAAAGCTGAAATAAGGACTGACATCCCATCGGCTGGATTGACACTAGAACCAGAGCTAGAACTGGTGATCCCTTTTTGTCTCTTTTCTCCTGTTTTTATAGTTCTTTCTTTCTCTCTCGTCTCCCCTGCCCCACATCCCCC
>WBMY01008546.1:101473-122829 GCA_013397315.1 Donacobius atricapilla
CCTGCAGTGTTGCAAGGATTAACCTGTAAGCATGCAGTGTGTAGAGATCCTCCGGTGGAAAGTTCCTTATAGGGCAGTGTTTTCCAACTTTGGGAAGCTGATGAGCCCCCCAAGAGGAAAATGAAACCGGTCCTCTGCCTCAAGTTACCCGAGTGCTTTCCTTGCTCTTCTCTCCTGGAAAGGTGTCCGTGGTTGCAGCAGCAACTCTCGGAGAGTGGTCGTCCTGCATGCACGAAGGCCTTTGCTCTGCTTTGGGAAGTGCTTAACAAAGTCCTCAGTATAACATTAAATATTTTGATAGTTGTTCACGTTGCTTGCGGAGCCCTTGAATGCAGTTTCCAAGCACTACACTTTTTTTTTTTTTTTTAATCTTGTATTTAAAGTGGGAAAAAAAAGGATAGCTCTGATCTTCAACTGTGAGCTACTGATTGCTTGGGTTGAAAGGATGAGTGCTTGTGATGGATAGAACAGTGTCTGAGTACACTGTGTAGCAAATGGAAAAGAACATGCCAGAGACACTTCATAGGTTCTGATATACTGTGTTTGTTCTCTCTGCTGAAAAAAAAAATTCATCTGACATTTGCTCCTGGCATACATCTCCTTCCTACATTTATGTGTGCTGACTTGTAGGTTTGCCTGTGAATGTGTGAATGGTTCAGTCTTGCTCTCTGGCTGGCTTTTAGTGTTCTGCCTGCAAGCCTTCTGCAGACCTATGCTGCAAGCTGATGGTAGTACAAGCATGCTTAAACACTCCTGTGTGCCAAATTTTTGGAGAAAAAGGTATAGTTGAATGGGGAAGTGGCTATGTTTTGAAAATAAAGTGACAGGAAACAAGCTTTTTGGTTGCAGAGTTCCATCTGTTGATTGGTTGCATCTTGTACTGTAGCCCATATTTGCTTCCATAGTTCACCTGTTTTCTTCTGCCTTTTTCCACCTTCAGGGTAAAGTAGAATACCTGGTGAAGTGGAAAGGATGGCCCCCAAAGTAAGTTGTGTTTACTTGATTGTTTTTTTCTTTAATATTCTGTAATAGCTTGCACTGTGTCTCTGCAATTGAGCATTTCATTCATAATAGGCAATGGCTTGTCTCTCATTTCAACAACAATAAACAAAACCAAAGAGCCACAAACCAATCCCAAGTCTGTTTTTTGAATTGGCATCTAAGGAATACAAACTTTGTGCCAGTCTATTCTGAGTGGGTTTTGCCACGACTGAAATATTTCATTGAGATACTTTCTAGATACAAATGTTTTTAAATTTCTTACGAGTTGGACAAAGAATCCAGATTCTTCTGAACTTGGAATGGCTCCTGCTTTTGAGTCAGCACCAAGTGGACCCTACTTTATGTTTAGAGCTGTCTGCAGTCTTTTAACATGTTGATGGTCTTGTTTTCCTCTCCTACTGCTTCCCCTCTGCAATTCACCAACAGAAAGGGGCAATGTTTCAGATTTATTGATTGTAGCCAAATGCAGGTGATCTTTGTCCCTTGAAAATTACCTCCATGCCTTAATTTCCTTGTCTGAAATCTCCTGTTGAGTGCCTTTTCTGCTTTTGCTTTCGTTGCTCCTTTGCAAAAATGAAGAAAAGTTTGGGATTTTTTTGGCATTGCTGTGCACTGTTTACAGGCACTTTTCTCATTAAAATGCAGCTGCTTCTGAATTTCTCTGTGCACAAGCAGTCTGTGAAATGCTTTGAGATTAAAAGGATTTGGTAACTGGAGAATATTACTATGTCAGCTAGCAGTCTAGTAGAACAGCCTCCTGGCCAACCCATATGGGGCCCTGTCTTTGCTTTTCTGTTTGTGCCTGTGTGTGTACATACACAGCGTGCGTGGGTACAGCGGTGTTACACACGCAGTTGCTCTGTGTGTTGCCAAGCAAAGGGATCTGCTTGTTATGGATTCATCCTCGCAACTGCAAAGTGGGGCCTGCCAGGATGGTTCTGTCAGGCTGTACCTGGTGTCTAAGAAGCTGAAACGTGTTCTTGGGTGCCTAATTGTCGTGCCTAATCCTTAGGATTGCAGGCCATGTGTGAAGATCAGCAGCTTCCCCTCTCTGGTGGTGGTGGGAGAGGGTGACTTTATTCTTGAGTGTTCTGCTGTCAGAGTGTAACCTTGCACACTTGTTGAGCACCAGCTGCCGTGTAGTGTGGGTAACCTCTTGGACTGCTTTAGCCTCGAATAGCCAAGTCTTGCTTCATCACTGATAGAAGGTGGGAAACATATTTGGACCCTGCGAGGCCTCATCCCCTCTTGGCCAGAAAACTGATGTTTATCCCATTCTCATTTCAACAAACACATTGAAGTCCTTCTCTTGTAAAGTCCCTTGCCAAGAAGGTGGGCTGAGGCATGGTGTAATGTTTCTTGGACGGAGCAGGCCTTATTCTTAACTGCCGCCTTTTCTTATCCTGCATCTTGGAACACTGCGGGAGACAGAAACACTTTGGGGAATTTAAAGCACAGTTCCCCTGGGTGCAAGGTGATGTCAGGGTTCTCTTATTTTGATGTATGGCATGTCCAAACATCTTCCCTCTTCCCCCAAACACCAAATTTGAAGACTGTTGATTCTTTTTTCCTTCCTCTTGCCTGCCTCCACTTTAACTGTTGTCTCAGTGGTTTGAATTAACTTAAATTCAAGATGCTCAGAGCACTGAAGTCACTTTCATCACACTAGCAGTCTCTGTTCCTTGTTTCTAAACATACATATACCTGTGATGGCATGCAGCACCACAAGCTGTTTGTATCTTTGTGTCTGTTTCCTCATCCCGCGTAATTCCCTCCCTTAATTACCAACTTTGTTGCATTGCTCTTTGTAATCTCCATACATATTATCCCATCATTCCCATTGGAAGGGAATAAGGATAGGTCACTAGTTTACTGCTTTCACATGCAATTCATATTTCACTTTTTCCCCTTCTTCTTATTAAAAAATTCTTATTCGTGCCCTACACCTCAGATTTATGGATTGTACTGTTGGAGTCAGGGAATGGAGGAGTGACAATCTGATTCCAGCTACAAGCTTGTTTACAACTTGTGGTGCAGTTAAAAGGAGGGGGAAGAGGAGGAGTAGAAGGAGGGGGAAGGAAGATCATATGATCTGTGTTTTCCAGAGTGCCTGCTCTCTGCAGTTTGCTGCAGCCTAGGCTCCGTGTGTGCGCACGCGTGGCAAACTCAACCATGGTTTTTTTTATGTGCAGTGTTTTGCCACTGCAGCAAAGCCAGAATCTGAGCTGCAGAGAAGACAACATCCATCAGGGTGTTTTTTTTTCTAAGCAAATCCCTTTTCTACTGCCTATGAAAAGCAATCCAATTATTTCCCCCCCCCCCCTTGTGGTGTTATTTTTTTAAAATTTGTAGGATGAGTGCCAGAATCCCCGCAGCTGGGAGGAAACCTTCCTCTTTTCAAACAATATCTTGGTTTTGACTGCTCACAGTCAGGTTGCTGCAGGAGGCATGAGCAAATCTGGAGGGAGAGAGGGAGGGATCAGCTGGTTATGAAGACATATCTGTTCTTAACTCTCTAATGTACAGTGCACCTTGGGATATGTGAATGTCATATTTTTGTTTCTCCCTTTTGTAAAAGAACTGAATTTTCATTTCTAGACCTATCCTCCAGTAATGTTCCTGTGTTGCAGTACCTTTCTTCTTTCTAATGGAGAGATAAAAAGGAAAAGCTTTCCCAAACCACCTCCCCTGTATACCCCATGTATCCCGTGTCCTCACATGCTGTCTGTGCTTAATCCAGAAATGTATCTGAGCTTCATCCAGAAATGTAAACTTCCTAAAATGCTTTCTTGCTGTTTAAAGGCACTGATACAAATGTACCCTTATGCACCTGCATGTGATTCCTCTCCGGTCCTCCTCCCCAGCGTCTGGAAAGGAGCTCTGCCTCCAGGCCTGGATCTCACATTGCAGGAAAATTAGGGTTCTGGGGCGTTTGAGGATCCAGATTTGCTTTCTTGGCCTAGAGTTTGTCTGGTAGAGACACAAGACCCACCTTTTCTGGGCAAGTGTGACCTCTAAGAAGTAAACATGCCCCAAGGACCGCTTTGTGATTCTTTCAGCTTCCACAGTGGGACTGTTTTGGCTGCTTCTCCCCAGTGTTACATGCATCCGTGTTCTTTGGAAACCAGTTTTGGAGTTGCCTGCTAGGTGGGTTTAGTCCTTTCCTTAGCATCTGATTCCTGTCGTAGGTGTCTGGCTGTCGAGGAGGGAGCTGGGGCAATGACTGACGCTGTTCCCAGGCTACTTTGGGAGCATGAAGCCTGTTCGGAGTAGTGTTGGTGGACCTGCCCGCAGTGCAGTTGGGGTACTTTGTATCGATGAGCTCCGCTCGATCAGGAACAACCTGTAGGGGGAGCCGAGCAGGAGGAGGAGGCGTTGGCAAGTGGCCATCAGCTTGCCCCAGGCCCCAGCTCCCAACATGTTTGGTTGACGGCATCAGTGGAAAAAATTAAAATCTTAAATTAATCCTTTCAGCTTCAGTGATTAGAAGAAGTAATTAATAATGCAGGTGAGAAAGCATACTTACTCTTCGAGCACTCTAAATTAAGAGAGACATATTTTTCAGAAAGATGTATCAGACCATGCCTCATTGTTCCACAGGGTTTGTGGGATTTGAGGGAGTGCCACAGAAGAGACGTGTTTAGGCATGGACTTAAAAACGGTTTTTGAGTGTCTGCACAGGCTTTACACACAGAGTGGAGGGGGCCCTGGGGAGGAAAGTCTTCCCTGTTTTCGTACAGAGAGCTGCTTGATTCTTGGCCCTGCCTATTTTGGGAGGGGGAGGTGGTGCCTGTGGGAAGCTGGGGAGGGAATGGCTGGGATTCCTCAGAGCTCTCACAATGTTGTGGCAGGCCCCACCAACCCTTGTGAAGATGGTATCCAGGGCTGCAGCACACTGGTAGTAGGCCTGCAGAGAGAATGTTTCATTAAAATATTGTTTACTTTTTATTCCATATGTTTTTCTTCAGATACAGCACATGGGAGCCAGAGGATCATATCTTGGACCCTCGCCTGGTAGTAGCTTATGAAGAAAAGTAAGGGCACATGTTTCTTTCTCTCCCTGGACACAGGAAAAGAAATAGTGTCTTTATTTTATTATATGCATAAAGTGCCTCTGTTGTCCCTACTTCAGTCAAAGATGAGACGTATGGCAATGAATCCTGCTTGGTTTTTGTATCCTGATGTTGATTGAGATGGAGAAGACAGGGTTAAAGCAGCTCTGATTGACACTGTTCAGGAAATGAAGCCAAGAACATGCAGCACTGAGCCAGAGAACAATCAGATTCAGGTTTTAATCAGGTCCAGAGCTGGACTGGAGTCATGTGGGGTGGGAAGTTTCTCTAACCCATCCTTGATTAGCTGTGTCAGAAAAATTCCCCTATTGCAAGGTTTTCACTCCTACGGGAAGCAATTCTGGGATGTTTTCCGAGCTCACACTGGTCACTATTGGGTTTTATTGAAGGAAAGGGAGGTAGATATGCTGCAAAAGGTTGAAGTCCCAACTAGGTTTTATGCTGTGATGTTTAGTATTCAGTTTGATTTGTATTCCTCTTTCACAGGGAAGAGAGAGACCGTGCTTCAGGGTACAGGAAAAGAGGCCCCAAACCAAAGCGCCTCCTACTGCAGGTAGCCTCTTGCTCTTCTGTGTATTTCTTACTCCTTAGCTGCTGTGCTGCTCCCCTGCTCTCAGTGAGGTGGAAACTGTGTTTGCTGTTGGATGGACAAAATCGGAAGTAACACAATAACATTAAATCAGTGTTTAGGCAGATAGTTTTAACCTGTTAGCCTGAAGAGCTAGCTGATTTGTCTTTTAAAAAGCAAAACAAAGTAAAACAACAGCTCTTTCTCTCTGAACTAGGATTTTATAACGTATGGGCTTGGGTAGTTGCGGGTTACCTGGTTTGTGTGTTCTTTTAGTTTCATGTTGAGCTTGGACTTACCATCAAATCAAAGGTAGCCCATAGTTGGAAGTAGAGTTTCAGCATGCTTTTACTGTTGCCAAGCAAAGCAGCCAATCCTAGGAAGCAGATATGAGGAAGAGCTAAGAAGGCAGTTGAAGAGAGAAGCGGTGTTGTAGAAGCAGCACACCTTATCCTAGCTCATCTAGATGTTCAAAGAATGAGCAAAGAATATTTTCCTGGTTCCCAGTGGGGAGCCCTCAATGTATGATCAGATGTCTGCTCTGACCCTTGCTGCATTGGTGTCTTGGCAGCGGCTATATGGCATGGATTTGAGGAGTGCTCACAAGGGAAAAGAGAAGCTCTGCTTCTCTCTTGCACGGAGGTTTGGAGGAGGAGACAGTAGCCTGCCAGGGGCCAAGACAGGGCAGGCAGAGTTCCCCGAGAAGACTGGGGGTGCAGTCCTGCCATTCTCTCTCCGGAAGCAACGCAAAAACCAGAAGTACCTACGATTGTCAAGGAAGAAGTTCCCCCGCATGGCGAGTCTGGAGAACCGAAACTGCAGGCATGAGTTCTTCCTGAATGATGCAATGGGCCTAGAGGCCAGGCAGAGCCCTGAGGACTGGGAGACCACGCAGCACACCAGCAAAGAAGGTGAGGCCAGTCACCCTTTGGTGAAGTTCTGGGGGATGTGAAGGATGTTCTGCATCCTTCCACCTTGGTTACATCCTGCTGAGATTGTGGTTTAGGTCAGGTCTTCAGAGCAGCCCTTGCTGGCTCATATTATGTTCCTCATGTTTGCTGGTTTCTTTCTTGTTTGAAGAAAGAAGGCACAGATTAGTTGTTTTTTTGATCCTGTTGGCTCTATGTAGTCTTACATCCCTGATGCCCCTCCCAATGTTAGAAAACATGCAGAAGATACTGCAAGTTTTTCCCCTCTTAAAATTTCCTCCCAGCAGAGATGACACACAAGTGTGGCAGATGAACTCTGCCTCTGTCCACACTATCCACATGTGCTCAGCCTGCTGCTTGGTTCAAAAGACTTTGGCTGGCAGTGGACAAGCTTGGACAGTGGCACTCCTCTCGTAGTCCTGCTTTAAGAAACATACAGGAATGCTGCTAGGAACTCACAATATAGTCCACACCACTCTAAAGCCTCTTGCTTTGGAGCTATGTGAGAAGGGAAGAGAGAGATGAAGTGAGGATGGTAACTCCTGCCTGATCCCACTGAGTAGGCAGCATGAGTGTAGGCATGGGAGATGTCCAAGCACATTTGGCATTTTTGGGAACGATACCAGCATCTTGTGCAGGAGGGCTGTGGGATGTGTGTGTTGCTCTCAGTTACCAGGGAAACTCTATCCCTGCATTATTGGAGCATCTGAAGGCGTAGCTTTCCTGAGGAGTGGAAAACCAGGGCTTGTGCTGCTTGTAGTAGCTAGTCCTTGCTAGGAGTATCTGTTAGCCAGGCTGGATAAGGCAGGATCTTATGGAGAGGGCTGTGTTCTGGGAATCAGCACTATTCCCTCCTTTCTGAGAAAGACTGGAATGGTGCTCAGAATCCAGGGAGGCAGCAATGGGAGTAGCACAGAGGAACCCAGTGTTACATCCTGTCAGTGAGGAAATGTGTGGGGCTATTCACCCCAGAAGTGTGTGGCACTAAAGCACTTGGGAATTAGAAGAGTAAGTGGCACTACAGAATTGCAAAACTGTTTTTGTTCTCCCCTTGACACATGGCCTGTGTGGAATCCCAGTTACTGTTAGGGGGAGCTGGACTCTTTCTGTGGGGAAAGTAGACACCCCAGGTGTTTGAGACAGAAGCCAGGAAATACAGTCTTAAGGCCATCTCATTCTTTGCCCAGGTTGGGACAAAAAGGTATATAGTGGCCAGGGAGAGGGTGTGTTCTCCTTCCTCTCTCTTTACATGGCAGTCTCTGGGGGCTGTGAGGAAGGGAGCCTTTGGGTGGCAGAGGGGCTGATAATTATTCTTACAGTGAAAAAGTGCAGGGTTGCTTGGGTTTCTTGTATGGAGCTGTCTGGGAGCAAAGGAGGCACATGAGGAAGGAAGAGCAGTTTCTCCATGGAGCACTACTAAGGGATTTTTGAGAGCATCAACTCAGGCTGCGTTGGTGCAGTACAAGGCAGGCCCTCAGTTTTGGCTCCCTTTTACTCCCCTAGGACTATCTGAAGAATGTGTGTAAGAGATTGTAATATTTGCCTTTTCAGTAGGGTGTTTAGAAGACAGTGGGCTCGAACCAGGGTGAATATGCTTTGCTGACACAACACCAAATTAGGGGCTGAGATGGGATGAGGGGTATGGGGGAATTGTGGATGGTTAGGTGAACTCAGTGGTTTTATGGGGTCTTTTGACCTCTGCGTAGGCTGCTCTGATACTACTGTGTATCTGGACACCTGATCCTCCATTTCCCCTTAGCTTCTGAGAGAAGGGCTTGCACATGTTCTTTCTTGCCCTGTACATGCAGATTCAGTACAGGCTGATTTCACCTACAGTTTGTCAGAAAGGAGACCCTTTTTCCATCCTTCCTTTCCCTCTCCCCTTCCTCCTTTCTTCTCCCTCACCTTCTCTGTTTCACTAACATGACCTTATGTGTCTTTCTTTCTGCAGCAGATGTGGATGCCAGTCTCCCTTGGATCCCCACTGTGCCCCCCAGCGAAGTGACAGTGACAGACATCACAGCAAATTCCATTACCGTCACTTTCAGAGAAGCACAAGTGGCTGAGGGCTTCTTTCGAGACCGGAGTGCACAGTTCTGAATCTCTGCAGTGCTCCCCAAAACCAGTGCTTTTAGGGTGGGGCTAGGGAAGGATTACATTATCTCTTAAGAGAAAAAAAAATCCAAAATGTCTCCTTTTAAAATGTTTACAGAGACCTTTTTTTCCCCTCCTTTTTCCCCTTTCAGATACGCAAAAAAGGGCAGTGTAGGGGATGTGTGTTTGTCATTGCTTTGTCCAGCTGAAAAACTGACAGCCCTTTCCCTGGCAAAGACTTCCCTCCTTGATGTGGAAGCAGCAAGCTGAACAATTTGCCTTTTATCCTGTTAAGTGGCGGCAGCTGCATTTGTGGGGAGAGGGCATGTGAAGGTAGAAAGAGCTGGATCTCTAGCCTGCTGCCTTGTTCTGCAATTGATATCCCTTGGATAAAGATACATCTCTGTACATTGCTTTTCCCACCTTCCTCCTCCCTCTCTTCCTGCAGCAGTGAGAGGCAATGGATCCTACCTGTGTAGATAACTCCAGCCTGTTAAGACTTTCTCTCCAGTGCTATTTTCCCTGTGGCCTGCTGTCAGGACTTCAGAAGCATATTTGCCTGTCTGTGGTAAGTCTGTCTTTGCAGCATGGGTGCAGAGCTTTCTCCCTTTGATTGTTGATCATGCGGAAAGACTGAAATGCGTCTCTGAAATCCAAACTGGCAACATAAATTCAATTTGCCCTCATTAAAAGCTCAGAAAGCCAGCATAGTTGAGACATTCCATTCTGTATATGCTAAACAGGATTTCCAGGCTTGGCTCTGCTGCATGAGGAATGTGTTATGGAAAGTGGGGTCTTCTTACCCTTTGCCAAATTCAATATTAATAACAAATCCTGCCCTGAATCTGTGGTAATAAGTTGGTTGAAAACTGACTCCTCGACTAATAGGACAACTGAAGCATTGCCTGCCACTGCAGATATATCCAAGATATTGGCACAGGCCCAGGACATGGGAATTGGACAGAACTGAGTTAGAAATGGACCTTGATTAGCAGCAAATTCTGTTCTTGGATCCCATAGAGAGATCCAAAGTAAACAACGTGGGGAAGGCATGTATTAGATTTGTGGAGGGGAAAAATTCCTAATACTTAGCAATGAGGATTCTTGGATTGCACTGTCTGAGTGATACACTTGCATGACTCCAGTATCCTCACAGTATCTGTGATCCTGTACTACTTTACTGATAGGAACTTCCCCTTGGAAGACTTAAAAATCTTTGCCAAGGAAAGTGGTCTGCATTTAAACAGACGTGCGTGATCTTGCACTTCAAAATGCCTTGTGCTGGACTGCCTGTGACACTTTGAGGTTTTTGAAGAATTGCTGTATTTTGAGTTGGTAGTTTAGCATAGCATCTGTTCTTGCACATGCATGTTCTCTTCCATTTTTAAAAGCAAATTTTATTTAAATAACTCAATTTTTTAAATAGAGACCTTTTTCAATGGAAAGCAAGAAAACTGCGGGACAGAGTGCTGCAGGGTAACACTCGCTACTGTCATGATTACTGTCCTCAAATATTATGTTTCCTTAACCCACCCCACCTGAAGCATTTCTTGTCTGCTGTATTTATTCAAAATGAAAATATGAGCCTTCTCTAGCTCTGAGATAAAGACACCTGTGGAAATCCTCAGTGTGTTTGTTTGAGGGGCTTGGCTCCTGGCCTGCAGAATTTGGGAGCTCTAGGGTTTCTGGTTCTCCAAACATCTACTTATTATAAAGTGCTTAAACTGCCACCGTGGGTTTTTACTAGAAGCAGTTTTTACCTCATTTAAGATATGACGGCTCAGTGTAGATTTAGGATTTCCCCTTCTATCTCAGAGCTGTTGGAGCAGGACTGGCTTTCATGCCATCACAGCAGTTTTAGGATCACTGGGAAGATCTTGAATTTCTGGACTGACCTTTTGTTTCTCAAAGATGTAAGATGGGAATTTTATTATGGAGAAATCTGAGAAGGTGAGAAGTGGAACCTGGGTTGGAATTATGTGGTAGGAGGGAGAGTGAGTGGGAAAAAAGCTTGCAATAGCTAGCAAGTGGAAGCTGATGAGGTAAGCATGCAGGCACAGGATGTTTGTTGAACGTGGGTGTCCAGAGCGAGGATTCTGTGTCTGGAGTTGCACCCTTTTTTGCAGGATGTGGGGTCAGACAGTGCTGTTACGATCACCCACACACCCCCTCTTCCTGACACCTGCCAAATACGCTGAATACCTGCATCTCTCTTCTGTTGTGACCAGTGGACGCACCACATGTTCCAGTCCACTCTTGTGGGTTGGAGCAGGTCAGGTAGTGATGGTTGCAGAAGCATAGTGTTTTAGCTTCTTTTAAAAGAAGTCTTGAACTGCAGCTCATCCTGCTAAATCTTCATGGCATTTATAGGATTTGATTTCTTTATTCTAATGCAGCAACTGCCACCTTTGTCATGTCTTCATCTCAGTGTACAATTGCACCAAAAAAAGCTTCCTATTTACTAAGTTCCTGGCTTTGACTGTCATTGGAAGCAATATCAATCCTGCAGCAGGCAAAAGCATGTCCTAATAAACTAAATTTCCATCCTCTGCTTTTCTCTTCACTCTCCAGTTGACACTTCTCAACACTTTATTTTGGCATTTTTCTTTAAACATATTTTCTTTCTCTTGCAGTGGAGTTTTCAAAGACCTGTGGTGGTCTTTCAAAGAGGATCCACCCACATCTTCATATCTTAATCATTTTTTTGGATCAGGATATCTAGTGTTCTGCTAACTGGTGACTAATCATCTTGCTACACGAAGTGTGGAACAAAGTACCTGGCTGCCATGCTGCTTTGTGTCAATGAGGAGCTACCCATAGTGGGGTTAAGATACAACAAGCTGCATGTGCGTGGGTTTGGAGGGGAAGGTGTGAAAAGGAGTTTGTGGTAGGAAACTAAGCAGTTACTTTGTTGTTATGGACTTTTTTTTGACATTTATGTCAAAGAATTTTTCAAGAAGATTTTTTTCCTGATCTTTTTAAAATGTGTCTCTCTTCCACGATGTCTGCTGACATATCACTGTAAACTTCCTTGGTAGAGCTGTCTTCAGGGACTTTAAAATTAGCTTTATTCCACCTCTGCAGGTGTAGAGAGGGTTTTACTAATGATGGAAAGACAGGTGGTCTGGGTTTTTCCTCTTCTCCCCAATACTGTCCACCTGCCAGTGCTAACATACCATGTGCTAACATGGGGTGAAAATCAGACATTTTGTTTGGATCTTTGTTAAGCATTCCATTTGATTAGAAGAGACAGAATAGCATCCAGCTGAAGCTGAGTTTAATAATTCTATTTGAAGCACAAGCTGAGAATAGAAATGGGCTAACTCTCCCGTACCTTGTTTGGTTCCATGGCTGTAAACAAGAAAAATAAACCAGCCAATGGAAATTATTGAACTACACAAGAAACAACCTTCTCAGAGAACTGCTGTAATAGTCATTCTTAGAACTGTTTCCATGTGAAAATTTACCAGCAGTGTTGGGGGACAGAAGTGTTTCATTTATAGATTTTGCAGTAAACTCTCTGTATATGTGATAGACCTGAGGGATTTCATGAGACTGGAAAGCCTTTTTTTGTTAACATTGTGTTTAAAAAAATACCTTTATGGAAAGGACTGCCTCTGTTCCTGGATGGTAATACACTAGATGTTATTGCTCTGATATACAAATGATGCGTTGGAACAGCAAGTTTTAACACATAAATAGTGGCATTAAGTAGCCTCCTGTATGCTTCTTATTGTCTTGTGTTTGCTTGGGGGCCCTTCTGCTTGTGAAGTCAGACTAAGGTGATTTTTCTTCTCTTTTTTTTGTTTTTTTCAAGTAAGACCAGTCTATTATTGTAAGAGCACCCAAAAGCAGTTCCATTTGCCAAAATAAGCCCAAATTTCTTAGTGAAATGACTCTTGTTTATGTCAGAGCTCAGACATAGAGAAGCTTATTGAGAAATGAGTGGCTTTTTTTGTTATTAGTGTTGTGAAACTGTCCAGAATTGTTCTTCCGGTGTTTTGTGACTGGATATATAAGATTGTTTGTTCACCTCACAGGGGGCCCTTGGTCCCAGTATTGTTTCATGCTGTCTGCCAGCTAGTGCTGCTTGATGGTTTCACTGGAATAGAGAAGAGAGGCCTCACACAGGTCAAAAAATAGGCAGGGTAGTGACGCAGTTCGTCACACACACACAAACACACACTCACACTTTGATCAGAAGGTATGAACTAAAACTTTCTTCTATTTGAAAGTCTGACTCTAATATATAGTATATCTACAAAGGCCAGGGATTGGGGGAGAAGGTTGACACCTCTCCCCATCCCATTGGTCAAGACAACTGTCCATCAGCTGTCCATATCTCTAAGAACAGGAATGTAAACTACCTTGAAGTTAGGATAAACATTTGCTAGTGTTTTCAGACCAGAGCGTGAGAAAGAACTCAAAACATGAAACTGTGAAACAGAAGAGAAGGCTGAAAAAATCAGGGCGACAGGGTAGCTCAGGCAAGTCCCTCTGTGGTAGCCACAACAGAGGCTGGGGTGCAGAAGGCAGAGGGGGCTGCCAGCCCCATCTATGTACTAAGCAATGCAGTCTACCACCACCTTTCTGCCTCTTCCTCTCCTCTCAAACTTTGAGCTTTTGTTTTCAGAAGTAGGGAAACAAAAACCTCCTATTTTTAAAACAAATTGGTATCTACCCATCTTCTGTTCCTCCCAGGCCTATCTGCAGCCTAGGAAGAAGAGGGCAGTAGGCCTTTCTGGGAAAATAATAGAGAAAAATGCTGGTCAGGGAAGGGAGGGACAGTTGTCTCAGAGCTGCTCTCGCTAGGTGGTTAAGGAGGGGCCTTTGGGTGAGCTGGCAGTTGAGACAGAAGCCGTGTTATAAAGAAGGAACTTGTTGGGAAACTGATCCCTTGCATTTGTGAGTGGAGTTCTGAATGGGCCTGCAGAGAGGTGAATGCTGCATTTAGTTATCAGTCTTCTGCCATTTGGGAATGCAATGGAGATGTGTACGTTGGCAACTTGCATAGAGTAATTTCTACATGAAATAGCATTGGAACACATTGCTTTTGCTATGCCTGTTGTAAAGGTTTTCCCCAAGGGCATGATAAATTTGTTTTGAGATAATAGCTTGTGATCAACAGGCCACATTTTCCTGTGCCTGAACTTACTGTCCTCACAGAGAAAGTGTGAGCTTCGGGGTGTTAAACCACCTGGATTCCACACACGAAGGTGGTCAAGATAGGAAGGCTTATAAAACAGCCCCAGGACAATTGGAAGGAGAGAGAAGCAATCACTTAAAATGGAATTCAGACCCTTCAAATCTTTTCCTGTAACTAGCACTTGCTGTAGAGATGACCCATTTTTCTCTTCCATCTCTTTGTCTTTCGCCCTTAACGTCTTGAAGTGCGGGGAGCAGGTGGGAGATGATCTCTAATTAACTGGGAGTGGTAGAGGCGCAGGGCTCCATAGGAGCATTTGGGGCTGCTGTGGATTGCTACAAAGTTGGTATGGGGTAGAATTCCTAAGACTATTTCGAACCTCCATCACAGTTTATCTCATTACTGGGGTAGCAGAGTTTTGGCTGGGAGGGGAATCTTGGAGGAGGAAGAGGTAGAAAACCTTTTTTTATTATTATTGTTGGCTTTTAACCAGAAAATGTAGCATCAGCACAAAGAAGCTTTTTGCAAATCTGTCAAAATGTTAAGCAGGTTTTTTTTGCTTTTAAATCTGAAGTATGTTTTGAAGCACTTTGGAAATGCAAAGCACTAGGAGTGCTAAGTACTCCTTATCATCTGTCTAAAAGTGGCATTTGAAAAGTAAAAGATGTATCTGTTTCAGGCTGCAGGCTGCTCTTTATCATTTTTCCAGAGCTGCCACCCAGCTCTTTGCCTCCCTCCCATGGGGGAAAGTGTACTCCACCATGCCAGGAGCAGAGGGTTCCCTAAGGGAGGAGACCTGCTAAATCCCTCACTTGCCTTTTGGGGCACAGTTTGGCTTCCTCCCTCCCCACCTCTTTTGATCGAGGAAAGGGAAAAATGAAGTTAAGTTTCAGTTTGAGTGGTCCTAGTCTGGAACTATGAGCATTTCTGCCAACTCTAGAGACATCTTTATAGAGTTTCCTGTCTTAAAAATTGCACCTTAATAGCTTAATTGAGGAATGAGGAGATGTCTGTCCTTCTGCAGGGAGTGGGGAGAGGAAGGGAGGGTGAACCAGGAGCTGTCTTCAATAGCTGCTGGATTTTTCCACAGGCCATTTCCTTACCTCAACTCCAAGAGAACACCAACAAAAGAACTAAAATAATTTAGATGAAGCTTTTGTTCTGTGTATCTCAAGAACCTTTTGAGGCTAAGGGCAGAGAACCCTTCTCCCTCACCTAGTCAGCTCTACACCGTGGGTCAACACCCCAGTTCTTTCGCTGGGTTTTCAGCACCAACCTTTTCCCTCAGCATATGCACATTGTTAGAACGCTTTTGCACACTGACTCATCTAATTTGGTGTGCTCCCTTTCTGTTGCAAGGGGAAGATGGGGGTAAATGGGGTCAGTTAGAGGGGACAGTCCCTGATTATTTTTGTTCCTATCTCTTCAGTTGTTGCTGTTCCCATCAGCACGCTAGAGTGTTGGAGTCTTTGCACACAGAAAGCTTCCTTTTGCACAGAATGAGCTTCTAGCTTTTGTACAGACTAACTGAATGTATTTGGGGAGGGGGGGAAATAGGGAGTAAACCAATTCCAAACAAACTAATCAGAGCATAATGCCTTTTCTGAGCAAGTATGTGCTGTAAAAGGAGATTGTAATAGCAAAGGGAGGGCAGGCTCAAGTATAATTTGACACAAAGTGTGGTTTTATTTTTGTACTGATATGGACAAGAGACTGTACAGCATCTATTTATTTAGATGATTTATGTGGTAAATGTTGCAAACAAAATTATTAAAATAATAAAGATGAGAACTTAAATTTACCTCACGGTATGTTTGTGCGGTCATTTTCCCCCCCCCCCCACTTTGCTTTAATTCTACAGCTGAATTATTTTCCAACAGTCACATCTATTGGTGTATAAACATGCGGTGCAGCTGGAAAAAGAATGGAAAATGTGCATGCATGCATGAGGAAGATCAGTAAAGAAGGATTGAAGAAGAATGGAGTCTGCAAAAGGCTGTTTCTGACATTACTTGTTACTTCAATTGGAGGAGGTCAAGTTTTTTATTAATTTTTAACCCTCTGGGTGAGTTAGAGCTGTCCAGGGGTGACCTGGCATGACTGGTCTTTGATGGATTATAATTTCAAGAGGAGAATGCTGATGGCAGGGTGGCTGTTGCTCTGAGTTTAGTTCTCTACATCCTTGCACGAGGCTGCAGTGCCAGGACAGCTCTGCCAGCACCAGGAGAGTGCTGGTATGCCCCGTATCTTGCATCTCATTGGAATGGAGAAAGTCTGAGGTGAGGCCTGGGCTGCCAGGCATGCTCTGCAGTGTTTGCGAGCAGGACAGCAGCTCTCCTCCAAGCCAAAGCCTGCAGTGGTTTGGCCAGCAAGGCATCCAGGAACCTCTTCAGAAGCACAGCTGCTCCTGGGTACCATTTGGCCCCTCGTTCACCCCAGGGCTTTGCCAAGGAGCCCAAGTCCTGGAACTGCTGATATTCCACGGAGGAAATCCCAAATGTCATTTAGTCCACTTGGGTGCCTGGCTTGTTCCCTCAAGGTGTGTCCAGCTCCATGCCGTGTGGAGGGGGATGCCAGGTGTTTATCAAGGTACCTGGGCAAGAGAATGGGGCTGTCTGAGATACCTCTTGTAGATGTAATGTGGGGGTGAGCCCTGCACCTGAATGCAGCTATGGCATCAATCACAAAAGCATGTGAAGCAAAAGCAGAGGGGGATGGGGTGCATTTCCTGAGTCAGTCATGGTTCAAGGCAGCGTGATTAGGTCTTGCCTGTGTTACCAAAGTGCTGTCAGCATGCTTGCCTTGAGCCAGGGAAGCTGGAATTGAGTGATGGCATCAGAGCAGGACTCCAGCCAGCCACTTACTTCCTGGCAGCAGCTAGCTAGTCAGGTGAAGTTGTAAGAAACTGCAGTGCAGAGTTACGGGAAAGCCTACTCTGGAGACTGTATCTTCCTACCTGTGCCAATGCTGCAGAGGCTGGCTGGTACTAGAAACAGCTTATCTTTTTTGCATGCATGTGTTGGCTGGATTAAAGGTTAATCTGGGGAGTCCTTCTTTCTTTTAATAATCTGTTGCTATGCTGCCCCTCTGATCCATGCAGCGCAGCTGACTTGTCTTGCACAGCTCTCCCCACTGGATGCCTGAGAACAAGGGCACTTGGCAAAAGGGGAAACCACAAGGGTTGAGCAGTTCAGTGTTCTCCAAGAAGCACAGAGTGCAATGCAGCCTGTGTGACCCCTCTGATGGCAATCACTTCCTGTCTGTTCAGTGCCACACAACTTCCCTGCTCTTCACAGCATTTTGCTTGCCAAGCGACTGCTTTTGAAACAAGAATGCAAGAAATCTGGGGGACTTGTATAATCATCCTGAGCCAGCAGCAGCCTGGGCAGCTGGGCCTGCTTTGGGAACTCCTAGGCAGGCCTCAGGGATATCATAGCATCCCACTGCTGTACACACAGCACAAACCCCATGGGTCTTCTCTCTCTGCTGCATCAAAAAGTTAGTGGGCTGGAGGGCTGCTTGTTCTGGCCACTGTTTGGGCCCTGCTGAGCCACTCGTACCTGGTGCACAAGGTCAGTTCCAAGGGACCTGCCTTTGCCTGTGTGTGTTCTAGAGCTGCAGCAGGGAAACCTCTGCAAACATTCACCTGAATGCCCATAGTGCCAAGGGTTTGATTGGAAACGTACATGGCATTGGCTTGAGGGGATGGGCTGTGTGCAGCTGTTCCTAGTATAGATGAGGGACTGGGCATTTGCTTTCTAAAACCTGCTCCCAACAGTGAGCTCACCGAGTGAAGAGCAGCAGAGTCAGTTGATGAACCCTTGGAGCTGTTCTCCGGGAGATAAGTGCGGCTACTCCTGCCAGGTCCACAAAAAATGAGCTCGGAGGCGGCTACTGACTTTGAGCAGGTGACTTTCCCATTGTCAAGTGTCATTTCAAAAACAACAACAAAAAAATGTTCTTGCACCTGCTGCTGTCCCATTGTGTCCGAACACCACTGGCCAGGGGTTTTGATGTGAAAGATTTTGTTGCTCTCTCAAAGCTTACTGCTTCCAGGCACTGACTTCCTGGTGCTAGTAAAAGTGATACAGGGTATCCTATGGCACCAGGGTTTTGCAGGCAGCGAGTTGCAAAAAAAGTATTTTATTTCAGTGTCTGTAGTGAACAATAGCTGTTCGGGGAGGGCTGTCTTCCCAGGTAGCTTGTTTTTTTTCTTAAGTGTTTTACTAGAAATGTGAATGAAACAAAGGAAATGCCCAACAATGCCCTGAACAGCTGGATATTTTGCTACTATTTTGCTTTGTGAGAGAAAAAGTCAGATGAAAGTGTTAGGCCATACCTGTGCAATGGCAGCTCACAGTGATTTGAGCAGTGGCTGTGGCTGGAAAGAAGGTTCTGCTGACAGGTGGAAGGAGAAAATAACTAGAAAGAACACATGGAGCTCTCTGAAAAGCTGCTGCCCCTTCTAGTCCATGGATCACAGTGCCTTTTGCTCCTGTCCTGAGGTGGGGTGTTTGGGACAAGGCCACCAGTCTTGGCTGCTGCACATGTGTTTGGTAGCCACATAAAGACTTTTCCCCCACTGTATTTAAGGGTCCCTGCTTTTGAGGGTGGATGATGTTGCTGATTGAAAGCTCAGTTGCTTGACACTGAGTTACAAATGTAAAAGCAGTTGTTTAAACAAAATGAACAGTAACAAATGCTAATTTAAACGCGGATGATGTTAATGAACACTTAATGTGCAAAGTTAAAAAAGTGAAAAGCAAAATGCAATGGGTGTGATTGACTTGCTCTTTTGAAGTCACCGTCAAGCATGTGCAGAACTGCGATTAAAAAAAGGTGGTGTCTAGACAAAAGGAGCAGCCTGGAAGGACTTAACTCACTCTAGGTAAGAGTCTTGGGCTTTTGTTCTTGCCTGGCCTGTGATGCCAAACACTTGAGAAACGGCTTCTTAGAGGCTATTCTCAAATTGAGAGGTATGACCTAAATGACGCTGTTCGTCACACACACACACAGACACACGCACAGATTTTGATCAGAAGGCATGAACTGTGAACTGACTTTATGTGAAGAGATCTGACTCCATTATATAGTATTTCTACTAAGGCCAGGGACTGGGGGAAAAGATTGACACCTCTCCCCATCCTATTGGTCAAGACAACTGTCCATCAGCTGTCCATATCTCTAAGAACAGGAATGAAAACTACCTTGAAGTTATGATAACATTTGCCAGTGTTTACAGACAGAGCATGAGAAAGAACCCAAAACATGAAACACTGTGAAACAGAAGAGAATCTGAAAACATTAGAGCAACACCTAAATGCAAAGTTCTCAGTGATGAAGTGCTCTGTGGTTCAGTCTCTGACCAAATACGTCATTCTCCGAATTGTTCACATGTCCTGAACCAAGATTTGTGTGATTGTCCCCATAAGCATCCAGCAACCTTTCCATTAACCCCTCTTTAAATGGGGACATGGCAATGAGAAGCACATCCTCTCCTGAGTCACTTTTCCTCTGGGCAGGGAGCTTGTGTTCGCTGCAATATTTCAGCTGCTAAGGTGAAAAAGAACAAAACACTGACAGATCTTGCCTGAATCACAGGCAGCGAGGAAAACGTTCACTGTCCTACCTGCCTGCCTTGACTTTGGGAAATCCATCCCTGCTAGTACTGATATTATAGCCATAATATAGCCATTTCCAGAATTACCTCCTTCTGGGTGGGAAGGGAATGTGAGTGCAAATGGAGAAAGGGTTAGCAAGGGCCACAGGGGCTATGAGGGATCCCTGCCAGCCTGGCTGAGGAGCAGGTAGCAGAGGGTTTCCAGCCCTCTGCACGTACCTTGCTAGACACGGTGGGTTTAGAAAGAGCAGCAAATGCAGGACAAACACTGCCCATAGCCCTCATCACAGTTCCTACTTTTTCCCGAGGGTATCTGAAATGCACAGCCTCCTCACCCACAAACCAGGTGGGAAAGTAGAAGAGGCCAGATAAGGTCCTCCAGGTAAGGGAGGACCCTGTGTTCCACACAAACAGGTGCAGGGCTGTGAGCTTCCATTTTGAATCACAGAGAATGATTTTTGACTGAGATTTTTGTCTTTTTAGCACCTGCAAGAGAGTGTAAAGTATGCTGCAAATTAGGGGTTTGCAGTAATAGTCAGGGCAGGGAATTCCTCTAAGTGACTTAACATTTTTCTGGTCTCCTTACAGGTTTACATGGCATGATTGGCCCATTTGTCTAGCAGTACCTTCCACTGGCTCAAAAATTGCACCTTATAGTGACACACACTCACGCCAGCTAAATAGAATAAAACACAGAGAAAGGAAAGAAAATATTTAAACGCCCTTATTGCTAGTTTTTGCCTGGTACGTGCTTCAAGGCTGCCTGCTTCCCCGCTGGCGAGAGGGGGTGACGGTGCATCTACAGCGGGAGAAGAAGAGGCTTCCGCCATTGTTTTAAATAATAAAAAGGCCCCGTTCGGGCAGCAAGGGGTAATACCGCCGCCATGCCGGGGATCTGCCCAGGCGGGATGCGCTTCCCTTCCCTTCCCTTCGCTCTNCTATCATCAAGCGCCGCATCCGGAAGGTGAGAAGCCGCCCCCGCTGGGGCTGCGGGATCCCCCTAACCTCGGTGCTCGCTTCTGGGCCCCGGCTGCGCCGCTGGCCCGCCCGCCGGGCCCCCGCCTCACACTCCCCCCTCCCCNTTGCAGTAATAGTCAGGGCAGGGAATTCCTCTAAGTGACTTAACATTTTTCTGGTCTCCTTACAGGTTTACATGGCATGATTGGCCCATTTGTCTAGCAGTACCTTCCACTGGCTCAAAAATTGCACCTTATAGTGACACACACTCACGCCAGCTAAATAGAATAAAACACAGAGAAAGGAAAGAAAATATTTAAACGCCCTTATTGCTAGTTTTTGCCTGGTACGTGCTTCAAGGCTGCCTGCTTCCCCGCTGGCGAGAGGGGGTGACGGTGCATCTACAGCGGGAGAAGAAGAGGCTTCCGCCATTGTTTTAAATAATAAAAAGGCCCCGTTCGGGCAGCAAGGGGTAATACCGCCGCCATGCCGGGGATCTGCCCAGGCGGGATGCGCTTCCCTTCCCTTCCCTTCGCTCTTCCCCGGCTGCGCGGCCGCCCCACGGGCCTGGGCTTTCGGACCCCCTCACGCCCCGCCCGAGGCGCGGCCCCTTTAAGGGCCCTTTGGTGGGGGGGTGGGTCACGCGNGGGCCATCAAGTGAGTGTATCCCGCCCGGGCTGCGGGGATGGAGGGCATAGAATGGAGCAGAATGGGATGGAGGGGGAGGTATCTCTGTGTGCAGCTGCGGGGGGATTTGGGCGCTAACCACTTTGCTTGTCCCCTCCGCTGCTCACGACCCGGCAGGTATAGCACCTGGGAACCCGAGGAGAACATCCTGGACTCCCGCCTCATCGCCGCCTTCGAGCAGAAGTGAGTGTTCATCCCCCACCCTGGGCTGGAGGGGCTGCAGTAGCAGGTTTGGCTTTGGATGGGCGAGCGGGAAACAGCGTCCAGGCGCTCCTTTTCT
>WBMY01008546.1:122853-143473 GCA_013397315.1 Donacobius atricapilla
TTTTTTTCTTTCTTTCTTTTTTTTTTTTCTTTAACTTGTATGCTTCTGTTTTTTCCTCTGGGAAAAGTTTTAACTTCTTGACTAATTTGATTCCCTAAAGGGAACGAGAGCGTGAGCTGTATGGGCCCAAGAAGAGAGGACCTAAACCTAAAACTTTTCTGCTGAAGGTAACTCTTATTTAAGTAACTTAGGCCTAGCAAAAAAAATCTCTCAAAATTTGCCGACGCGGGCCCTTGGAAGGAGTGGACTTTCAAGTGACTTGTGCCTGATGCCTGGCTCTGGGAGCTCGGGGAAAACCCGACAGGAAAGGGGGGGGTGGGCAGAGGCGAAGAAGCCTGTGAGGGGAAAACGCGTGTGCGTGCGACGAGTGCCTCAGCAGGACGATCAGCACACGCAGATGTGCGTGGTGAGCCTGCAGTCTCTTTTTCAATATCTTCTCCGTGTCGTGGACTTCTGTTGCCGCAGTGGAGAGCTCGTCAGTCCTGTTCCCCCTTCCTTCAGCAGGCTGTTTCATCTGACCCATGCCCTGCACCTTAGCAGCATGCTAGCAGGGTCAGGCAGCAGAGACGGGAATCCTGCTGCCACTTGTGCTCCTCTGATTGCAATTAAGGATGTAGGTGCTCCACGGGAGTTTCGTGACGGTTTCGTGCTTTGATCTGTAAACTGCAGGCTTGTTTTGCTTTTGCAGAGGGTGGGGGGTGGCTGGGAGGAGGAGGAGGAGTGTTTCACTCTGCATAGGATGGCAGCTGAAGTTTCCAGTTCCCCTCTGATAGACTCGGCATCTCTGCAAGATGTCATAGCATCTCTGCTTGCTTGCAGAGAAGAGCAAAGAAGGTATTCCCTAGTGAAGGCCTTCTTGCCCTGTATTTTTACCTTTTTTTTTTTTAATTAAGAACTCCAGTAGCTGCGTGACTGTTACATGAGTTCTGTGAATTTATTAGTTTACAGGTGAAATGCCTTGCTCTACTCCCCTCCTGCCTCCCCTTCCTCTCCAACTGTCACAATCTTGGACTCCAAATAAGCACAGAAAGAACACACCTTTGTGGAGTTCAGAGAGATGAGCAAGTGCACAGTTCCCATGGTTCTATTCTGATAGGAAGCCCTGGAACAGCCACTGTGGACCCTGTAGTAAGGCATCACTATCACCAAATCATCCTGTGGCTTTGGGCAAGTCACTTAGGCTTTGTGCATGTTTCCCCATCTGTGAAACAGGTTAATACTTCCCTTTGCCTGGCAGCAGTAGGAGCTTTACTCAAGTCAGCACAGCACTTTTAAACTGCATGAGCACTGGAAAGTGCAGTGAGCGGTAGGGTGTCACTTCTCTGCTTTGAGAGGGCATAATGAAGCACACAGAAGAAATGTAGAAACAGGCGTATTCTGATGTTCTGTGTGAAACCCAGGGGACCGTGGTAATCTTTGGGAAGTCCTGCTGATGGAACTGTCCTCCCTGGTCACCTGGTTTTCTGTTAAAAGAGTGTTCTGTAGCCCAAGAATTGCAAACATATTTCATGTGTGCTACCTCTTGTATTCAGGGAACACCGACTAGTTGGCTTTCTTCTTTCTGGCAGTCATGCATTAAATGTAACCCTGTGTTTAGATTTCCAGCAATGCAAAGGAACACTTCAAGGGAAAACCACCAGCCTGAAATAGTTCTCAGTGTGCATTAAAAAATACTGGTATTTGTAACACCTAACACTGTTCAGAGCTGTAGAGAGGTGACTATACTATGTGTAATCAGTTTCTTTTCTTTTTGATTCTGAATGTGATATGGCCATATCTACTGTCATATCACTCATTAAAAAAAAAAAAGCATTAATTTTCATTCATTTAAAAAAACAAAACCAACCCCTGAACTCAAAACCCACTCATTGCTTCTCTTTTCCCCTTACCCTTTTAAACCCCCCCAAACTTAACGTGAATTATTCAGCAGCATCCTTCGAATCGTGTCCATGACACATTTCTGTGGCACATCTTCCTTCTGCCAGCTCCTCAAATGGTAATGGAAACCTGTAGGTTTGCAGAGCTGGCTTGGTACTTTGTAGAAGATGAATCATGATAGGGAGCAAGATCAGCTCTCCTGAAGGCTGGTGCCATGTTGTGGGAGAGACTGTCTGGGCAGAGCACTGCTGCTTGATTTGCACCTCTGGGAAACAGCTGGTGGAACTGTTAGTGCTCTGACTTGCTGTTCCTCTGTGACTTTGGATCCTACCCTAAAAAAACACCCCAGACCAGGCAGCGAGAAGTAACTCTGTCTGAACCAGCCCCATCCGAACTTGTTTTGAGCTCTATTCAGGCAAACCGGAATCAACACAAGTGCGACTGGAGTTGTGACAGAGACAGTGAGATGGTTTGCAACTCAGTTCTTCGGACCCCTGAAGATACACATTTGACCTCTTTCAGTCCCACAGCACTGGTGCTGCTGTGGGAGGAGTGGGATTGGGTTCTACCTCATGCATTGCTAACAGTTATTTCAGCTGCAGAATCTCTTGCCAGTCAGAATTTCGGAAGCAGGGGAAGAAATTTGATTCTTGTATCCCAGAGGGAGTATTTGGAGTTGGCAGTTAGAACAATATTCTTTTTGATCTGTTAACTGAACAGATTAGGTCTGGATGCAATGATGTTTAAGCAGAAATCTGGCCTAGGACTGCTTTGATAGACTAGTCTGCCCTTGACTGGGTGGCTCGCTAGGCTTTTTCATGTGTATCAGTGCTTAAACCTAGGCTTCTGAGTCTCCAGAATGGCGTCAAAATAAATGCCCTGATATGCCACTCAGTCCCTTGGCTTGTGTGGGTGTTTTAGCTTGCAGTCGGGACTAGGTTTATCTGTGGGATTAGTTCTCAAAAGTTGCAGATAAGCACCCAGGGGGTTTTGTAGAAAGCATTCCAGCAGGTTAGTGGCCCATGCTTTTGGAAAAGCTTTGAAAAGCTGCGTCTTTGACCACCTGCTGCCTCTGTAAGCCAGGCTTCTGAGAGCTAACACTTGCCCTTTCGATCAGACTGAAGAGGCACATCCCAGTCCAGGCTTTGTAATATCACTATCAAGATGGCCAATGTTGAAAGCAACCCCTGCAAACTTCCAACTGCAAAGTTTTGGGCAGGAAATGGGTCTTTATCCTTTGCATGCTAGGCGCAAACTTTCCCACAGCTGAGCTCAGGCTCGGCGGGAGGCTGTGAGTCTTGGGAGGCTGCTGGTGTGCTGCAGCCCTGTGCTGAGTGTATGAGAAATGAGGTTCTTGGTCTGAAACAGGCAGCGCTGTACGTAAGGCTTACCTTATTTCATAGGTATTTGGCAGAAGTCTTCTTGAGGACAGGCCCTTCAGCATGGACTCTGGCATGAGGTTAGAAAGAGACATAGCACATGCTGTAGTGATCTTCCTCTTTTTCTCCTGCTCAGTTTGCTCTTTTTATTTTGCATTTTTCTCTAGGCACTCTGCCGTGTGAAATGCAAGCCTCACCAACTCATCTAATAAAGTCCAGCAAGTGCTATTCAGAGACAGAGCCCAGTCTGTGAGCTCAGTGGGTGGCTGGCAAAGACCCCTAGTTGGGGTGGCTATAAATACTAAGATGACAGGAGTGAAGGTTAATGGGAAGGAAGAGGTAAGGGAGAACAAGAGTAAAGGGATTCTTAGTAGGAGAGTGGGGGAAGAAGGGGTTGAGCAGCATGATGCTCTGTCCTTTTGCCCTTTCTTGAGCTCCAAAGCTGGAATTTGGTTTCTTTTGATCTCCTCCCTGTTCGTAAATTATCCTGAGTAATTTGAAAACAGACTGTTCCCCTTTTGTAGCATTTTGTTCCCAGTCCAGAGGGAAACTTTAGTTTATGGCAGTGTTGCTTGGGAGAATGCTGCTGTGAACTGGCTTGCTTTTGCCTTGTCACTTGGAAGACTGCAGAAGAAAGAGGGTGATAAAAAAGCAGAATGGCAGCCAAAAAGGGGAAAGGAGAGCTCTTGCAAATGCTGTTTGGAGCAAAGACTGGGGGAATGCAGGTGGAGAATAAAAGACAAAGCAGAGCCAATAATTCATGAGAGAATAGTGCTGCTATGGTGCAGCAGCACTACTGGAATTGGTGAGATTTTCAAATAATTAACTAGAAATCCATTGCCTTACAAGGTCTTTGGTTTATTTTTTTTCTTCCAAATTGGAGAAATTTTGATACAAATCAGGTAAGAGAGGCCTTTCTAAGCACGTTGTCTGTGTACGTGCTTGTGTGCCTCAGTGTGTTAAGGGAATGAATGAACAAATATGCTTGCTGGGCCTCAAGGGACACTTATTCAGAAATAGTAGGGAACGGGGGAGATACACTAGTTCCCAGGGGCAGTGAGGGAGAGCTGTACAAGAAAAATAAAGGTGATACGTATCCCAGACGGGAAGAGGGGGAAGGGAAGCAATCCCAGCAATTGGCTTGCTCTCATGACAGAGCACTGCAGCAAAGCCTCCAGAAGCTGCATCCTGATGTAGGCTGAGCTGTAAGCAGAGAGTGAATTACTTCTTATACATGCTGAGTACCTCTTCAGTAGTGAGCACATCCTGCAGGTGAAAGCAGCAAAACCTAGAGAGGTAGTTTCCATGTGGAAAACTTGTGAGCCGAGTGGCAAACTGTGGTGACACAGCTGAAAGGATTCAGTGGGTTTTTCAAAGACCTTATCCTCATACGGCTTGTGAATGTGATCAAGGAATGGATCTGGAGCAGGGAGAAGTGCATTTCCAACAGATGAAACTGAATGTTGAGTCTTCTCCAAACCAAAGGTAGCAAGTTGGAAACAGGTAGGAGAGCCTCTGTGCTGTCCTCTGCAGTGAAGGGGCGAGTTTGTGTGGGTGATGCCGGAATAAACCTTATCCTGTGGTAGGAATATTAGGCTTCCCAAGTGAGAAAGCTCTGGGGGCTGGTCTTAGGTAAAGTATCTGATACGATTTTTCTTGAAACATTACCTGGGAAAACAAGGTAAGCTGAATATTTGCATAACGCTTTTTGGAACTTGCATTGAAGCTGGTAACTGGGGATAGCAGTGTAGCGGCAGGGGAGGACTGTTGGGCCCTAGTTTACCTTCTTTTAATAATCTGACCAAAGTATCAATGCTGCGTGTAAACTACCTGGAGACTACTGAAGCTGGAATTTAATGAAGACAGATAGCTGAAACATGAGTTAGAAACAGTTTCAGCCTTGAGAAAGTGCCCCAGAAGTAACTGAAAACGCAGACACATAGCATGTAAATGAGACCTACTGGTTCTGGCACACTGGAAAAGTCCAGGCCGTGTACCGGGGCTCTGCACTAGTTGCCGTGCAAGCACAAAACCAAGACAAGCCTCTGTGAAAACAGGACAGGAACTGATTAATGTGTACAGGCAGAGAAAGTAAAATCAGCAGGGCTGTGGAAGTGGCCAGGTAGTGACCAGCCCACCATTATCACTTAGTTTAATGTGGCTGGTGGCCTGATTCCTGGCTTTGCTCAGGAATTTTTGGGGTGTATAAGGAAGGTGAGGGTGTTTGTGATTGCTTCGCCCACACTTCTGAGAACCTGCCTTCTTCCTCTCCTTGGTGATGGAGGCGGTGTTGGTGGAAGGTGACAATTAGATTTGACTTGGAGCAGAATGGCACAGAGGGGGTAGAACTCCTCACTCCAAGGCATGATTACAGGGTAGGCAATTAATCTGAAAGATGTGCAGTGTTGGCAACAGGAGAAGACCTGAAAGATACCTGTGTCCATCTACTGAAGCTATACAAGGATTTTCACTGATGCATCTGTCTGTAACCTCTACCTGGCTTCCCTGTCCTGTATTTTGGAGTGAGACATCTTGTTGCATTTTGCTCTTGGCTCAGCAGTGGTAAATTGGTGAGAAACCCAAAGCACAAGAACAGCAATGCTGGAAGGGCCGGCTGTGATGTGGAGTAGGAGGAAAAGGAACAAATTTATTAATTCAGGTTGTGCTTGTATGTAATATCAGAAAGCAAACTTAAGCTTGTCCTTGTGTCTGCCATCTGCTTCAGAGGCACCTGTGAGGAGATGGAGCAAGCACAGCCCAAATGTGCATTTGCCTGTGCCTGTGACCTCCTGACCGAGTCTGCAGTGTCTCCAAGTTGTGTATTGATGAGATGGGAGGGGGAAGAGTTGATGTGTGGTGCAGGGAGTTCATCTGGTGCTGTTGTGCTCAGGCCTGTATGATGCCTGTGACAGGAACTGTGTCTTATTTTCTCGACAGTTTGGGGCATGGAGTAACACACAAGGCTGAGAAAAGAGTAGCTAAATGGACACTGGGATGCTACAGCAGGATGTGTTGGGGTTTGTGTGTGCTGGGAGCACTTCCCTTTAGCTAGGTGGAAACAGCCCTGTTTGTTAATGTGCAGTATCTGTGCCTGCCTTGGGGTTGTGCTAACTTGCCTCTGTTCTTTTGTCAGTTAGCTAACACAGAATCTAGGTCTCCAGTCAGGATGAGCCTTCAGCTGCATTATCCTCAACCTCAAAGTCATTGATAAAGGTGGGAAGACTGTTTTCTTGTACAGTCAGAGAAGGAAGCCTCATTTTTGCAGTCCTTTTAAAGCCAGAATACAAGTAGTACTGAAGGCTGTGATCATCTAGTGTTAGTCAGAAAGGAACAAAATGTCTTCACGTCTCTGTTCTCTGCTCGTTCAGGATCTTCTGTGGTTCCCATGGGTATCTCTCTGGGAGAAGAGCGGCTCTGGCTAACAGCAAAGCTCTGGAGTTGTAGGGCCAGAACTTGGAGCTTTTTTTGCAGGGGCTGGCTGGGCCCCTAGCTTAGATCTATTAGATCCCTGCCTTTACACACGCATTTTTTTTCCCCAGGCATTTCTCTTGTAGGAGGCACAGCCTTCAGGGTGACAAAGGAGATGGAGTTGAGTGCTAAGCTCTTAACTGGCAAGAAGCCATCCCGATCTTGGCGTGTGCAAGGGGCAGGGGATGGAAAAGTTGGGGAGGAAAAGCAGCTGTCATCTTCTAGTGCTGCAGTTCTTGCTGTGCCCGCGAGGTGGAGGAAGCTGCTCACGGGACGGGCAGTCACAGTGTGAGGGCTCCCCTGTCCTTTCCAGGCCTGTGTGACTTCTACCTGTCACCACTGCTGAGAGGGAAAATGGAAGGGGGGTGGTTTGGGCAAGTACTGGGGTGCAGGTGGAAGGATGAGCTATAAAAACAACAGTGCTTTTATGAGATGTAATATAAGAATAGATTCTGGGTTTCCATGCCCACAGGTCATACAGCACCAGCTTACCAATGAAACTGTTGTGCATGAACCAGGGCAGGTTTTGGCACCAGAAGAGCTTAAAAATATTATTCTCCTGGCCTGGCTCTTGGGGAGGGCTGGCACAGAGTGGTTGAACAGGTGCTATTCCTGCTCTGGTCCAGTGCTAGGTTTCAAACAAGAGTGGTGCTCAAAAGGATAAGTCAGTCTCTTCTTTGGAGGTACAGGTAAATTTTACTTGAATTCCAGTTGGCCTCATCTCTGGCTTTAAATGCCAGACCTTGCTCCCACAGCACTGTAAGGATGAATGACTTGCATGTGACCCTTGTTAAAAATCAGATCTCTGAATTTCTTGTGTTTAACGAAGACCACTCCATCAGACCATTCTCACCAGCCTTCATCTGTGTTCCTCAAGACTGCCTTCTACCATGCTTTTCAGAGGCAATTCTCATTAGGCACTCTACTTCTTCCCTCTTATCTTGTGCTCAATTTGTAGAGAACCTGGTACAATCCCTATGTAAGTTTGGGTCCTGTCTCAGCACTGACAGCCCCAAGTGCCTAGGATGATCCTGGCTTCTTTGGCTGACAGTGGAGAATTGTGTACATTGACTGACGGATGACCAAGGCGGGCTTTGGAGACCATTAACTCTAACCCTGAAACGTGCCTGGGAAGAAGCAGTTTCTCCCTGGGAAAAGTATGTGTCAACAGGGGTACAGACTAGGGAGACATTAGCTGCCCAAAAATGATACAGACAGTGTTCTGTGCCTGTCTGAGGGCTGTGCTGGAGCTATCAATAGTTTGTAGGTGTGTACCTGCGCTTATCATTGATGTTGGGCATAAATATGTCATGGTACTGCTGGTGAGTGCTTGGCCTGAAGTGAGCAGTGCGCGATTTGAGATCTGGCTGCGCCTAGGCTGCCTCTCTGACCCTGTTTTTTTCTTTCTCCCCACCACCGCAGGCTCGGGCCCAAGCGGAGGCCCTCCACATTGGGGATGTACACTTTTCTGTCAAGCCTGGTTCCAGTACCTCCTCTCCCAAACTCCACTCCAGTGCTGCAGTGCACCGGCTCAAGAAAGACATCCGGCGATGCCACCGCATGTCCCGGCGCCCCCTGCCCCGTCCAGACCCCCAGAATGGTGGGAGCGTGGGTGGCGGGGCTGGCATTCGTCCTCCTGTCTCACCCTTCTCGGAGACCGTCCGCATCATCAACCGTAAGGTGAAACCCCGTGAGCCCAAACGCAGCCGCATCATCCTCAACCTCAAAGTCATTGACAAAGGTGGGAAGCCAGCTAATGGGGCCGGGGGCCTGGCTCGGCCCAAGATCCCGTCCCGAAACCGTGTCATTGGCAAGAGCAAAAAGTTTAGCGAGAGCGTCCTCCGCACTCAGATCCGCCACATGAAGTTTGGCACCTTTTCACTCTACAATAAGCCGTCTGCTGCACCTGCCTCCTCTCTGGAGGGCAAGGGGGAGGCTGAAGGCTCCCAGGCAGCCTCCTGTGGGCTCATTATGGGCTCCACCCGCTATGATGTCCCCAGCTCCAGCTCCTCTGGCTGCCCATCACCTGCTCCCCACTCCTCCTCTGACCCTGATGATTCCCCTCCAAAGCTACTCCCTGAGACCCTCAGCCCAGCCATTCCCGACTGGCGTGAGTCGGAGGTTCTCGACCTCTCAATCCCACCCGAGTCAGCTGCCACCAGCAAGCATTCTCCCTTGGGAGGGTGCAGTGGTGGGCAGATGGCCTCCTTGTCTCTCTCCTCTTCTGACCCAGAGCAGGAGGCTGGTGACTGGCGTCCTGAGATGTCCCCTTGCTCTAATGTGGTGGTCACAGATGTCACCAGCAACCTCCTCACTGTAACCATCAAGGAGTTCTGCAATGCTGAGGATTTTGAGAAGGTGGCGGTGGGTGGTGGTGGAGGAAGCAGCAAGTGAGCAGCCAGGTCCCCCCACTCCAGGCGTGTGGGGGGAGCTCCACCTGAGAGAAGTCATGGTGCGAATGGCTGTCCTTAGTTCTCTCCTTCCTCCCCTTGGCTGTCCCTCTGCCCTCACTGCCACCCTTCCTCCTCCTTTCCTCCTTCCCACTTCCTCTTGCCTGGAGGCTGGAGTGTGTCAGTGGGGATGTGGGAGCACCCACTGTTCCTGGGTGTTGGTACTGCTAGGAGGAGGCAGGGAGGGTTGTGGTGGGGTTGGGGAGTGGTTGTTTGTCCTTGAATGTGGTGTTGTCCAACGGGCAGTGGAGCCTTTGGGGCTGAGGGATGAGTGAGCAGGTGTCTGTGTGCCTGTGCAGGTGGTGAGGAAAGTGCTGCTCTTCCTCATTCCCCTTCCATCTTTGACAAAACTGAAGAGGAGCTTCAAACCTTTGAGGGGAGGATGTAAGAGGATTGGAGCCCTTGCCCATATCCTCCAGATCTTCTCCCACGGTGTGCATGCAAGACTCTTCCATTCTTCCTTGCCATGACTACCATCCTGCCATCCTTCCCGTCTCAGCCTGCAGCCTGGATCTGCCCTCTCCTCTACTGTCCTTGTGGCAGTTGCTGATCCAGATGCCCTCAGAGTGAGGGGGAGAAGGACAGGTGAAATGTCATGCCTGGAAGGTGCTTGAGAAAAAGCTGGGGTGGTGGGGGGTGCCCCATGCAGCCTATGCCTCATATTGGCTTCCCCTTTCCTTTGACAATTGGTGCTACCTTGGCAGTTGTATGGGCACTTTCAGGTGCTCTGATCCCTCTTCTCCTGTATCTTCCAACCCATTCAGCTCCTCAGGAGAAAGGGAAGAAAAGAAGAGTCTGCTTCCAGCCCATATCTTCCTCCTGATGTTCATCACTTGCACTTGTTTGGGAGAGAGGGACATGAAATGCCTTTCCCTGGTCTTTCTGTGGCAGAAGCAGGAGTGGGCTATGCATCCATTCTCCAGTCTGTGGAAAGATAATGCCAACAGCGTGACAGCTGCCCCAGCCGCATGAGGCTGCTCTCCCACCTTGTGCGTACACTTCTCCTGACCCTCTTTGCTTCCTCTTGCTCTTTCCAAAGGAAGGAGGGGTGGATGCTAAGGCAAGTCATTTGTTCTTCCTGCTTGTTTTTACCCCTCCTGCTCTCCCCTCCCTCTGCTGGGTGGCCTGGAAGAGGTTTCCTCTCTATCTTTTCAGCATCTGAAACCGCCCTTACAACTGTCGACCAAAGGTGCTCATAAGAAATACCTGTCTCTCTCACATCCTATGCATGTGCACTGGATCTCTTTCCCTAAAGCTCCTGTGAGCTGATCTAGAAGTTCCTTCTCTTCACCCCTAGCAATTAGGAGGGAGCAAGACCACCGCTTGCTGTTTGTTCCACAGCTCCCTCTTTCCCTGACCAGCTTTGTTCACATCCAAAATAAGCTCTATTTTTTGCCTGCCATTTCTGGCTTGCTCTGTTTCTGTGTGAGTCCTAAGCTTCACGGTGAGAATGGTGAAAAGCCATTCCTTTGCTCTCCTTTCTTCCTCTACTCACACAGGACTGAGCCTGTAGAGGCGAGGAAAAGAGGTGCTGATGAACTGGTGGGAGAGCCTCACCCTCTCAGCCCTGTCCCTGGATGGGGCAGAGGGGTGTCACTTCTACATGACATGCTGCACAGGTGAAAAGGGTGGAAAAATTCCTCATGTCAGGGCTCATTAACTTACAAACCTGCCCTGGGCAGGTGAACACAAGTGGAATTGGCCCCTCTGGTGCTTTCAAACAAGGATGATCAGAAGCTGCTGACTCCAGGGAGTGCTCTCCTGCAGTAGTGATTTTGTGGTTGCAGTGATCTGAGGATAGAAGGGAGGCAATTTGTGGGAGGGAAGTACTATTTGTTTGCCCAAGGGACATTGTCAGGGTGGTAGAGGGATAGACTGGCTTCTGACCTTAATTAGGGCTTTTGTGCCCAGAGCTTGTCTATTCCCTGCCTCCAGCGCCTGGGTTGGTATAATAAAATCTTTGCTGCCCTCCCCACAAACATTGCCTTGCAGTGGGTGGCATTCCAAGCTGTGGGAAATGGTAAATTCACACCAGTTGCGGTTGGGTGTCTGTGCAGACAGTCTGAGGGGGATTCCAGGTGCTATTAGCACCACCCTTGGTACACCTCTTCCTTTTTCTTTCCTTGGTTAAAGAGCTTAGTGGGCTCTTCGGGGATGTGCTTTCACTCACAGCTGAAGCTAGGGGCAGGGAGAAAGAGACTTCCCTGATCCATTCACCAGGTTAAGGCTTTCTATAACTTGTTGGACTTGTGTGCGTGTCTGTGTTAATACTTGTATTTTTTGTGGGTGTTTTTTTTCGTTTGGGTTTTCTTTTGCGCATCTTTCCTGTGCCTGGCACACCCAGAGATCCCTTATGTTAGCATAGCCTGTCCATTTGACTGCAGCTTTGAAGATGAGCAGTTTGTAGGCATAGGGGAAAGCTCTTTCTTAGAAAAATAGTGAGGAGATTCTTCTCTTTTTCCTCCCTCTTCTAAATAAGAACTAATCTGTGGCTGTGAGATAAGAGGAGCTGCTTTATGGGGTGGATGCAAACCGGCCAGTCACTTTAGGTTGTTAAGTTACTGTTTGGTGTGTATGTGGTGATGTTTTGTTTTGTGGTATCAAGGTTCTGAAAAAAAAAGTGTTGAAGCATTTAAGTGGGAGATAAAAGGGAACTTTAATAGGAAACTCTTGATGTGTTTTGGCCAAGATGTGTTGCTTGGCAGAATTCTTTTCCCCAGCGTCTCTTGTATGGTGTTCTTCGGGGGCAAGGGGCAGGAATTGTTTAATTGAAGGGGTTTTGCCATTCTCCAGAGTGGCAAGCAAGGGAACTGTCTGTGAAGAGCAAAACAGTGGGTCATTGTAGGGATGCTCCTCGAGGACCTTCTTCCTGCAGTGAGGAGATGAGGGGACTTGTTGCAGCAGAGAAACTCATGCAGTAGATCCTCTTTGTAGAGGAAGAAAGGAGTATGATCCGGCTTGCAGACACAGCTCACCTGCTTGTGTGACAAATCTCTCCCTGGGTGGGTCACCATGTGGGAACCAAACCCTGAACCTCTGGATCCAAAATGAGGATCCTGTGCTGTTTTGAGTTAGAGGTTTGCTAACTTGAATGCAGCAGTCACCTCAAGTTCCCTCAGGTGGACAAGACACTTGAGGCTGACTAACCTACCTTCATATTCATGTGGGCTGTGCTCCTCCTCCTGAATTTTTGCCCTTACTCCTTAATGAAAATAGGAAAGAAGATTCATCCAGGCCTTTTAAAATGGGCATGGAATTGAGGGAGGAGTTTATTTGAAAGTATCCCCTTCCTTTTCCCATAACCCTTAGGGAAAAAAAATCAACAAAAACAGGGAAATATTCTCTGTGTCTGTGCCATGTTTGTTCTCGTCGTCGTGTTTTTAGAGGAGATTTTATGATGGGAGTGGAAAAAGTGAAATGATTAGTTTTGCATAAAAAAAGAAAAGTTTAAAAAAAATTTCTACAGGGAGAGAACGAGAGAGAGTTTAAAAATGAATAATAAATGCAGTGATTGCACAAACTGTAGTGGTATTAGATGGTCCTTAGAGAAAAGAGTATTTTGTAGTATCGAAGCATGTGTGTCTGGGATGGTGTTTGGCTTGCTTGGACTGGAGGGAAAGGCATTCTAGGACTAAGCAGAGATCTGAGCTGAAAAGGCAAGTTGCATGTTGGAGGAACCCTGTCTACAAACCTTTCCTGTCCTTGCCTCCCAAGTGTTGGAGTGAGTTCTCTTCCCTCCCATACCTCTTCTGTGAACTAAGGTGGAATCTCCAAGTGGTTTTCTGGCTAAGCAGCCCTCGGGGATGGCTGGTCACATTATGACAGAATGTGGATCAGGCCATCGACATGGAAACAGCTGACCTACATTGCATGCACAGCAAGCTGCTAACATTTGGGGTTGGCATGTACCTTTCCTGCCATGTTACTGTCTCTTCTCTTTTCCATCCCCTATATCCAAGCAGAATTAATCATGGTGGACTTATTTCCTGGGAAGCAGATATGCCTCCCCTCTGTAAGGCTTCTTAACTTCTTCCAATACCAGGTAGGGGATGGCATTTTTCTGTATAGCATTCACCACATCAGGACAGAAAACTGAATCTCGTTGGTGTTGATTCCAGCACCCCTTCTCCAACAGGGGCTGAATCTCTAGAGGCAGATGAGAGAGCTGCCTTGTGTGCTCTGATTGTTTTGCTGAGGGATGTGCACCCTCTTCTTGAGGCCAGCAAATGCTGGAAGTTTTTAGGGTGGAGAGGGGAGAGGAACAGCATGACAGGACTGTACTCAAGTAGGGCAGCCTTCTTCTCCAGCTTCCTTTGGGGTGATGGGGAAGAGTCGCTTGAATGTTCCTTCAGAGCAAGGAAGCAGCTCTTGTGTGCTGGCTTCCCTGTCCAAGATGTGTCTGGTGTTTATCTGGCACATGGGAGTGACTGCATGGAAGAGGGAAACCACCAGATGTTGGTGTCTGAACAGAAGATGGCAGGCAGGGATGCTTGAACAGCTTTTCTTGCCTGGACTTGTGGTGCCCTTTTCAGTGGCAAATGACTGATGTCATGATGCTTCCCATAGTCTGGGCTGTACTTAGGAACTTCTCTCTCTGCCCATCAAACTCTGTCAGTGCTTCCCATGGCTTTCAACTTGGAACAGAAACCTCCTGTCTCGTGCTCTCTTCTCAATGAGCAACGTGGGACTGGAGGGGCATGAAGCTAATGAGATACAAGCTCCTTTGGGGATGAAAAACAGAAATAATGTGGTGAGCAGGCCCAGCTGTGGTGAGCCACTGCTTAAATTCTGTTTGCAAAAGAGAAAGGGAGCATTTCTCTATGTCTCCCCTTACTGAAGTTCCCAGGGAGATTTTGTAAAATAAACAAAAAAAAAATCACGACCACAATCATGCTTTTTACCAGGTAGGAGCTGTCTCTGAGCTGAGTCTTCCTAGGGATATCACTCCCTTCTCCAGTCCCTCTTTGTAGAGGAGGCTTCAGCAGCTCCCAGCGTTTGGAGATTATCCCTGGCAGAAAGAGGTTGCCGTGCTTGAAGGATGGTGTCCTAAGTTCCCCACACTTCTGCCCACCCCAGGCCGTGGCATTAGTGGAGCTGCTCAGAAGCAGGTCCTTCCCAGGGAGGTGTAACAAACCTGGAGTGCGTGTTTGGCTAAGTGCTTATTTTCCCTTTTGCTTCCTTCCCCACCTTCTGACGACTTTTTCCTCCTTGCCTGGCACATCCTTTTACTCCAATGTCACTTGTTTTTGCTGTATTTTTCAGTTGCCCAATAATCACACAAGAGCTGGGATCTTACTTCTTATATATAAATATATGTATCCCCCCATTCCTCCCTGTCTCACCCCCCCACCCTGTGTGCAGCCTCCTGATCTTCACTCTGAAGGCAATCTGCTGTAGAGGGTTAATTTGGGGTCAGGGATTCGGTGCCTACTGAGTTCTGTTCCTTCTTGGCTTGCCGTAGTTTTTCTGCCAGCTGTGTCACTGCCCCGTGCCTCTGTCTCTCTCATGCAAAGGGGATGGGGGTGGAGGAGACCATCCTGCTGATGGTGCTGGCAGCCCAACTCTTGAGGCATTTGCACAAAGATGGAGTGCTCAGTGTTGCTTCAGAAATCCTCTGCTCCCTGTCTGTGCTTCCTTCCCTAGGCAGTTCCAGGAAGTATCTTCATTTCACCAGTGCTCTGATGTTAAGAAAATACTTTCTTTTTTTACTTCTGTTTTTGAGATCTTCCTCAGAGTGCAATGTGTATGGTTTCTTTTTGGGGGTGTAGATGGCAGGAGATGTTGGAGTCTGTCTCCATCCTCACCTTTGCCTTTTCATCCGCTGCTCCTCTCACAGTTTGCCATTGCCCTGTGTCAGACTGATGTGGTCAGAGGTATTTGTGCCCTTTTCTGTGCAGGGTCTGTCCTGGCACCAGAAGCTTCTCCTGTGTTCTGTGTGGTGCATTCTGAGGTGCCTTGTGTCCTACCTGCCTCACCTGTAAGCATGCAGCAGAGCCCTGCGTTCTTTTTTCCCTTCTCGAAATTTCTCCTTCCAGGAGTGAAGGGAGATACAGTCCTGTGGTGATTGGCTACTTCTGGCAGCTCTTCTGTCCATTCCAGCTTCTCTGGACTGGGAAGCAAAATGACTCCAGGGCCATCCGAAAGCACAGTCCTTGGGGTGAGGGTCCTTCCACCCCAGGTGGGCTCTGTGCTTTGAGCCCACACCCTCCAGGCACTGGCAGATGGCACTGGGATGGAGGAGCGGGATGCCCTCGGTGCCCCTGGGCTGAGTGGAGCTGGGAGGTGGGCAGCAAGCAGAGTGCTGTGGCACAGGGAAGAAGTAAGGTAACAGAACTGCAGCAAGATGCAGTCAGAGGGGTGCCAGCTTCTGCAACAGTTCAGAAAATATGTCTGTTGGGAGGAAAGGGGCATGGTGGGACATGCAGGCAAAGTGTTAATTCCCATTGCAGGGCCATGGTTCTTTACGTCATTCCTTGTTCAGCTGAGCACTTAAAGCTCACATTAAACCTCCAGAACACGACTGGGTGGGTCAAAGCACTTGGTGGGGCTTCAGGGCCTTGTAGGACTCGTAGTGGAGCTTTTCTATGCTCCCAAGCAGCCCCTCAGCTGGCTCCTGCTCTCTAGGGATGCTGAGGGTTTCTCTCTGGGCAGAGCAGCAGGCAGGTGCTCTTGTATAGGTAGGCTGCTCTTCAGCTGCCCTGGAGGGAGTCTCCTGCTTCCAGCCCCCAGCTGCAAAGCGAGGGCAGAATCTTAGGTCAAGTTCTCAAACGGAACAAAAAAATTAATCGTTCTGATGACTTTTTTTATGCCTGCACCTCCCCCAAGCAAATCAACTCAGTGTGCAGTCCTTCCTCTTCTCCCCTGCCATTAAGGCTAGTACACTCTCTAAGAATAGAGGAGACTCTCTGCTTTGGGATTTTTTTCCCCCCCATTTGTTTTCTTTTTGCATAGAAAGTTGTCTGCTGGTGGTGGAGGACAGGGGTCTGCTTCATCTGTTCCTTCCTTTCACCTTCCCCTGTACCAAGCTTAGACTCAAATGCTGCAGATTTCCTGCAAACACTGAACTTGGAGCAGGCGAGTGATCCCACTGAGTTCTGTGGTGCTTGGGTGCTTGAGATTCTGCACCTGTGCTTGAGCTTTGGCAGCATCAGAGCCCTTCCTTTCTCTTGGAGAAGGTCAGCCCTAAATCTGAGTGCTGGTAGTTCTGGTGCAACCCATCTGTCTCTTCATTTCCCCTCACTTGGCATACAGAGTGAAGGTGGTAATTTTTTTTAATTTAAAATAAACCTAAATATGTATCTTGTCATTTTCTGTTTTATTTTGAAAAAAAATGCATTTAAGGATTGTGCACGGATGAATTGTATAGCTATATATTATTTTTTTGTCTTGCAATTTTCATTTTAAATATAGTGTTTGTTCAGTTTTGTTTTGTTTTTTAATCCAGTTCCTAGCTGGCTAAACTCTTGTCTAGAGTGGATGGGTGGGAGGCAGAGCCAGTGGAAGGGTGATTGAATCACCCCTTCCCTTGGTGCTTCCTACAAGAAATTGGTTTGCTCCAGGTTTGGGGGTGGGGTTGTGCTAATTACTATTGTATTCTTGTACATTTTGTTCTTTCTGCTGCTCTTGAATTGTATCAATGCCAGAAATGGGGAGTTAAAAATTAAAACAAAAAATTAACCCAAATAAATTGTTACATTCCAAAACCTGTTGTTTTCCTTGGGCGGGCTGTGACTTGTGGAGCTTGGGAGGAGGTCTACGGAAAGGCTTGCCCTGAGCCAGCACAGATCCGCTCTGCAGTCAAACACAAGCACTGCACCCTTCTTGGGTGCCATGGATCAGCCCTGGTTTGGTCTTTAGACCTTTCTGGACACAGAGGAGCTCTGACAAAAAACAAGGGAATACTCTGGAATGTTAAAGGAAGAGGGAGCATTTGGGAAGGCCAAGCTATAGCAAGTGGAACCTGAACGCCCTCTTCCCAACTGCTTTGGAAAATCTGCCATGGGTCTCCCATGTCTTTTTCTGTTAAGAATGAAATTAGAGTACAGCCATGCATTTGGTAGCTGAAAAATGCTTTAGGCCTTTCCCAACTCCAGAACACATGTGTAAGTGGACTTTCTGACAAGCTGATCTAAGAAATACAGTGAAAAAAATTCTCCCTGTGTGTAATTGAAGCCCCAGGTTCACCCTCTCGTTCTCCAGCCCATAGCACTTGCATAAAAAGGCTCAGCTAAACTTCTAGGGGGTAAGTGCTGGTGGGAGATGTGGTGGGGCAAGCGAGTGGGTTTTGGACAGAGATGCCCTTCAGGCAGGCAGGAGAGAAGGGCAGGAAGGCAGCACTTCAGGGTATTGGGAAAGGGCAGTGTCTGGGCACAGCTCCAACCAAAACATACTCAGGACTGGCCTTCAGGAGGGTGTGGAGGGGAGAGATTGGGCTGATCAGGGCATTCCTTGGAGAGAGTTGCTGCCTTGAGATACCTCTGCTGTGTCTGAGTTTTGGAAAGCCTCAGCTGGGCCTGCTTCAGTGATGACATGGCTGGCAGCAGGGAATGCTGCCCACCAAAGCCAAGCACATCCCAGGTGTCTGTCATATCATGCTATCAGGCTCACCTCGCCTCTTCTGCATGCCTAAACACTCACAAAGCCAGCACTCCCTCCCCCCTTCCCCTTGCACCCTGGTATTGCTCAAAAGCCAGTGGGCTTCTGGCTGGATTTGAGAACACCAAATGAAGTCAACTCTCACTCATGCTTTCTTGAGCAGGAGGAAGGCTGGAGAGAGAGCCCAGCCTGACTGAACGCATCCAATGAGGTCCTGCACCAGCAAACTCATGCAGGAAGACCCAGCAACCAGGGCAAGGTGATGCAAGTCACATCTACAGGGCTGAGAAACCTGGAAATATGAAAGAAGCCAGGATTTCCATTCTATGTAGAACCTGCAGATGCCCAGGATCTGAATGCTCAGGGTCAAAGGAGATGGTGGAACTGAGTCCATAGAGTGGCAGTGGCAGAGGAGCCTTTTCATCTCCTTGGGCTGGCCCTGGGGATGTTCCTGAGCTGAGTGATAACATGGGAGGAGGGAATCCCCCACCTCAGAGGCATCCGCTTACATTCCCCTGGGAAAAGGTTTCTCCCCTCACCCCACCAACCTGCTGCTCTCAGCATCCTGAATGGGCCAGGGTTTCATGCTGGCCAGGATGGAGCTGCCTGGTTCCTGTGGGGCAGGTTGGATGCAGGGCAGCCTTGGAGCAGCAGGTGGCCTTCTCCTCAAGCTAGCAGTCCATCCCAAACGTCCCTCTCACCCAGGGAGCACAGCAGGCTAACCCTTTGTCCAGCCTTGCCCTGCCTGCAGCCACCCCTTGGGGACAGCAGCTAGCCCCAGACACTGTTTGGGTGTTAATTAGATGGACGAAAATCCCTTAATTGCTTGTTCCCAGTCCCTCTGGGCTGAATCCATGAGCTTTTGTTAAATCCAGCTTCTGTCACCAATCCTGCTCAAAACAGGAACCAAAAAAGCCTTCCCTCACCCTGTCACGCACCCGGTCCTTGCAAGGGCCGGCTGCCCACCGAGCATCTCTAAATTGTTATTCATGGGACGGGGAGGCTGCTCTGGCCACGCACCAGTCTGAGTCATCACCCCCTGTGAAAATCTATTTTTGTCACCTCTTTGTCTCGGGGAAGAAGCTGTGGTCCCTGCTAAGGGACAGGCTGGGACCGCGGGAGAGGTGAGCCCTGCCCTGCTGCAATACCCAATTCTTCCCCATCCCAGCATGGGTGAGTGGGGCTGGGCTGGTGCAGAGGGGCTCACCCTTCCCCTCACTGCCAGAGTGGCATCAGCCAGAGCTATAAACCTTGCCACCATGATCCTGCAACTTTTGGTAATAATATCTGGATAGTGCAAAGTCCTCAGCACAGCATCACTTCCCCTGGCAAGAAGCTTTGTAGAAGTGTATGGCACTTTTTTCTCAGGGTTGCAGATAAAGGATTCCCCTCCCACCCTGATCTCACACTGTGAGGTAGGGTGGCCTGGTGCAGCACTCACGTGTTCCTTTCAAATCCACTCCCACCTGGCTGCTGTCAGCGTGGGCATGCAGCAGGCAGGGGGCAACACAGCGGGGGCAATCCCTTGCCACTGTTAGCAAGGGACAGGTTGGAGGTAGGTGGTCTCCCCACAAGTCATGGGGTGCAGGCTTCTGTTTCCTTTGAATCCCACTCCAGTGCCCACTTGTCCCAGCACACCGAGTAGTCACCCTCCCAGAGTGCTCACTTGGCCTCACCACCAGGGCCAGATGCCTGTTGCTTGGGCTTTCTTCACATCCACCTGTCCGGACTGCTCCATGTCTGGCTCCACTTTTCTTCCTCAGCATTCCCTTCATCTCTACCTGTTCTTTGAACCACCCCATCTGTCTTCCTCACCTCCTCCCCACAGCCACAAGTCAGGCAGGTCTCTTGCTGGCTCCAGGGTGAGGGTTTTGAGGGGCTGGGGTACAATGCACTCTGTGGGGAGAAAGGGTGACTGTACCCTGTCAACAGCCAAATTTGAAGAGTCTTTTGTAGCTCTGGCTCCCTTGCTATCCGCTCAAATATGCCTGGGGGGAAAGAAGAGGTAATCTTTACCGTTGTTTCATACCCCACACTGGAGCTGTCTTAAACACACATGCTTCTGCTTCCCTGCCAGCAAGGAAGGATTTCCTGCCATTACTGGGTAGAGCTTGAAATTGATTTTGTTCATTTTCCCTCTTCTGCTTCTCTTTTCTCAGCAGGCCTGCATCACCAAGGCCCCAGTGTGCCTGGGGAACAGGAGGAGGCATGGCACAGCTTCTGTTGGAGCAAAGAGAAAGTGATTGTCTGAAGTAGCTCGTTTATTGAGCAGTTCAGAGTAGAGTGAAAGTGAGGGAAGATTAAACGTGTGTCTTTATTTCCCAAATGGATAACATGGTGTGTGGGGCAGAGGGTGAGGCATCCCATGGCAGCTCTCTGCAACAGGCCTGTCTGACGTGGGAGAGCAAGACAGCTATGAAGTTTGCTAGTTTAATTTTTGGGAGAAAGGCGAGGAGGAAAAGGCCCGAAAGACCATCACAGGGAATGACTGATTTACGATGCTCTCACCCTCGGGGTATCAGGGGGCCCTTTACTTCCAGCCTAGGCATCTCCCAAGGGAAAAACCCATGCCTTGGGATGTGCCGGAGTAGCATCCTCTAGCCGGAGGCTCCCGCAGGGCTGCCTTCAGCGAGCCCGAGGCAGGGCTGGCCCCGTCCCCGGCTGCCCCCGGGGCACCCTCCGTGCCCTTCCCGTCCCCTTGCCCGCTCGTTTCCCCCCGCTGGGACCGCCGCCCCTGCAGCTCGGGGCGGGCGCTCAGCGGGAAGCGGGGGTCACTAAGAGGGGCACGGCCGGGGGCACGGCCGGGGCCGGGGCGGGGTGGCGGCAGGGGCGGTGCGGTGCGGTGCGGGC
>WBMY01008546.1:143510-176129 GCA_013397315.1 Donacobius atricapilla
AGCTCACCGGCAAGCTCAGCCGCTGCGAGGGCGGCCTGCAGAGCCCCCCCGCCGCCGCCGGGCTCCGCGCCGCCCCGCGCCCCGGCACCATGGGCCACCCTCCGGATGAGCCGCCCGCCGTGCGGGAGCTGGAGGAGGCTGTCCGCACTCTCCAGGACCGAATCGACCGGATAGAGGTGCGAGGGATGCTCCTGGGGGTCTGCGGATAATGCTTCCGGGGAAAGATGCTCCTGGGGGTCTGGGAGGGATGCTCCTAGGTGATGATGCTCCCAGGGAAAGATGGTCCCACACGTGCCATTCCCCAGGCCTGCAACCACATGTATCCCAAACTAGTTCACCCCCCTCATGACGCTTCAGGAAAGTTGTCCTTGCCTCCCTCTTTCCTGAGATCCCTGCCCAGGGGCAAGGGACTCACCTTGAGTCCCTCTCTCTTCTTTCCATGCAGGGTAGTCCCAAAGCACCAGGGCTGTTGCACTTTCCCCTAAGTACGGTACCTTGCTTGCCCCATAACACTTGCTAAGGACTCCTCCAGAGCAGATGGGCAGCTCAGGGCCAGATCCTGCCCTTTAGCAAAAAAAAAGTAAACCCCATCTGATGCCAGCATGGTTATGAATAGGACGTCTCGCAAAGTAAAGTGCAGTGCCATCCACTGTGAGCCTGGCACCCTTTCCCCACATGGTCCATAGGAGCTGGAGAGAGAAGGGCACAGCTGGAGTCATTCACTGTGCCCATTCCTGTGGCACTGAGCTGTTGGCATTTGGGATGCAGCCCCCTGGTCCCCATTCTGTAGCAGTTGTGCAGTGTGTACCTGGCAGGCTCAGCCCTGGCCCAGCCACAGTCCAGTGGCACCAAAGACTCTACCATGATGCCTGTCATGGGGCATGCCACATGCATCATGGAGTGCATGTGAGTGTTGATTTATTCGGGCTCAGCAGTCCCACGGAACTTGGCAGACTTTGCAGGATATGGCTGTGGCAATGGTTTTGGCACGAGAGCTGCAAGAGGAGAGTTGTCAGTGTTCTGTGGGAATTGTTCCAGGTCGGGCTTGTTCCCTGAGGTCTGTCAGGTGTAAGCTACCTGCAAGGAGCCTCTTGGGAGTCCTTAACCTTCTCATCTCCCTGTTCAGTTCCCCGTTGACCTCTCCACTCTTCCCTGGAGCATGGAGCTAGGAGGGGGGTCATGCAGCACCTTATGGAGTCCCTCTCCACAGCTTTGCCCTTCTGCCCCCGCCTCACTAGAGACATGTGGGTGTAACAGCAGCAGTAGGCAATGGATGGGAAATTCTGAGCCACTAAGATCACAGGCTGAGAAAGGAGACTGGGAGAGAGGGTTATTGTAATCGATGGAGATATGAACAGGAATAAAAAGACAGAGAATGGCAAACAAACACATGAACACAAGAAGGAAAGGAGCTGGAAGAACAAAGAGGAAGCACCTGTGAGCTGCTAGGGTAATGCACACACAGGCACAAGAAGAAACACAGAGGCATGCCAGGCATATGCAGGGAACTGTGGGATGTACAGCCTATCTGACATGTTGCCCAGAGCAAATGCAGCCAAATGGAGGGACAGACCGCCCCCCCCCCCAAAAAAAAAAACCCTGCAGCCCTAAACAAATGATTTTCCATCAGTGGAATAACACAGCAAGTATGCACACCCAAAAGTGTAGCGGAGAAATAAGTCTCTGCACACATGTACCAGACAATGCATGGTGGGATGGTGCCCAGCTTATGAGTTTGGATGTTGGGGAGCATCAGGCCATAGAGCCATGCACCCCCTCTTCTCTGTGCGGCAGCATCACCCATGAGCTGCCCTGGCCCCTCTCCTGAGGTTTCTGATGACGGTAGGAGGTTTGGGGTGGATGAGGAGGGTGAAGCTCACGAGGGTTGGAGCAGGCCATCATATGCACCTAGGGAGCCTAAAGCAGTGCTGGGACAAGGCTCATGCACACACTGATGAGGAAGCCAAGTGGCACCTGACCAAAAATGTTCAGTTTTGTGTTGCCAGGAGCCTGAGGGTCCCAAGAATACTCTGCAGGGAAGACACAGCACCCTGAGGCTCAGTGAGCATGCCAGGTGAGGAAATAGGGCAGCGTGTTATAGGTGGGCAGGACTTTGTCCGGGTAAAAAGTGTCTCCTGTGTGCACCACACCCCTGTGATGACTGCAGCCCAGCCAGCTGAGCCTCGTCATCACACCTCAGCCATCCAGTGACGGTTGCCTGTGGCCTCCCTCTACAAATTGCCTCCCACCCCAGGAGCAGACACCTAAAACTTCACAGTGGGGTACCTGCACTCTTCTGTCCCGAATGGCTCCAGCTGTCAGCCTTGGGAGCCTTCCTGGGGTACCCCAGGACGTGGGAGGCACTCATCCCAAAAGGTGACCTTTGAGGACAATGCCAGGGTGAACCCCAAGTGCTGAAGGCTCTGCAAAACCCATTGAGAAGGAGAGGAAACGCTGCCAAGTCTGTGGTGGCTCAGTCTCAGAAGAGAGATGACACAAAAGTGCCATGTGCCACTCTGGGAGGGGAGTCTCCGATCCGGTTTGCCAGCAGGGATTACTGCTGGGTACTTCAGGGACTGCAGGGAGGAGGCTGGTGGAAGATTGCTGATCTAATCTGGGCAGTCTCAGCCCTGTCTGTAAGACACAACAAGATTTATTTATGCACTGAAAAACCTATTAAGGCATTTGTTTCTTAATTTTGTTGGCATGGCAGAAGGATTTCCCAGGAGAGGATGCAGGGAGGGCCCCCATGGTCTCACTGTTTGTCCCTCGCCATTTGTGTGAGGCTGGGCTTGCATCAGCACAGCATTCACATATCTTCCCTCACCTCTTCCTAATGCCACGCGAGGCACTGATCATCCTTTCCTCATGCAAAGCAGCCTAGTTAGGCTTTTTCATCCTGGTTTTGAGGGTTCTCCCTTTCTCTCAGCATGTGCTCATGTCTGTACACTCCGGTGCATCTTGGAACATGGAGCTAAGGGACCCAGGTGCTCCTTTTCCATGTTTTTTGTTATTGCCGCAAATGGAAAGGGATTGGGGAGAGAATCACCTTAGCTGCCTGGGCTGTGCTGAGATGCAGATGGCCCCTCTTCTCCCCATCATCCCTTGCAGGAGAGCAGAGCGGGAGAGGGGACAGCCTGATGGGCTCCATGGGGGACCTGGTGGAATTGCAAGAGCCTGTTTGCTCATCAGCTGGTTCGTGGCTGTGCCATTGTGCCTGGTGACCTGGCTGCTGGCAGGAAACACTCGGGTAAGGGAATGGGAATGGTAGTGACCTAGCTGCTTCCCTCGTGGCTTCATCTCCAGCACTGAGGGGGGACGTAAACACCCAAACTGTGACCGTCCCAGGCCCCCCCGAGTGAGGTTTCAGGGGGACAGGATCAATGGTGAGCCCTTCTCTTGTGAGGAAGAGGGAAAGGCTGATGCATCCCTGTTTTTCTTCCACTCCATGCAGTCCCTTTTGGAGTTTAATGATCTCCAAGGTCCTGCCTGGATCAAAAAAACCCTGGTGCAGCAGGTCCTTCAGCAGTGAGCATCCCAGGGTAGCAGCCACTGAGGAGTTTTGTGCAGGCTGTAAGGATTCATGGGTCCAAGTAATGGAATGGGTCTGCTGTGTGCATGCACCCAGCTGAGCATCATGATCTCTGGGATGTGCCAGGGCTCCATCCTGCAGGCATTGTCCTGTGCTCCTGCCTGCCCTGTCCCAGGAGCCAAGGTGGGCACTGGTGTGCTGGGGTCTGAGGGGGAGCAGTGGCACCCAGATTTGCCAGTGTATTAGTAAATGAGGCTCTGATCTCCTTACATAAATCAAAGTGCATTTGCTGACTGAGGGCTGCAGCCCCAGTGAGCGCATGCTGGCATGGCTGCCACAGTCCCCTGTCCCCACCTCCCCCTCCTCATCCCCTGCAAGCTGCTGACATTTAATGTGATTAATGTTATCTGCCATCTTTCAATCTTTTTTGCCAGTTCTGGTGGCCAAAAAGCGTGGAATGCGCCCCCCCACATCCACTGCCCACTCCCCTGCTGCCTATGCAGCGACAGATGGGAAGCCAAGTGCCTGCCAAACAGCCAGGGAGAAGGCACTTCCCCCCCTTCTCCTCCCCAAAGGTCACCAGTAAATAACAGCTGCACATCAACCATTAATAATTTTGCAAATAATTTGCCATGTGAGAAAGATGCTGGAGCAGCAGCTTGGAGATGAGGATCACGGCTCAGGAATGCAGCCCAGTCCCGCATCAGGGGGATCATCCAGCACGACTTGGCTGCACAGTGAGAATGGGGAGTCCAATCTCCTGTCCAGCCGTCGTCTGGCTGTGGGGATACGGATGGTGTTTGCTGGAATGGCCCTGAAACCTGGCCAGATGAGTACTGGCTACAATCCCTTTCCAGAAGGAACATGGGGTCAGCCATGTGGCATTGGCTGTAGGTGCTCTGGCTGCCAACTTGGAAGGACCAGCAAGAGCTGAAGAGAGGGCTGGATGGGGAAAAACTCAGGAGGGGAGAAGAAAGTGAATGGAAGGGGAAAGACAGTGTGTGTGCATGGAGAGAAGCACTAGGAAGAGATGCTGCAAAACCAGAAAATTGAAAAAGCCATGGGGAAAGAAATTACAGAGGGAAGAAAACAGCAGCAGGGAGAAAAGCAGGAGGAAAAGAGAAGTACAAGAAAGTACTCAGTCACTACTGAATAATGTATGGCAGGCTATCGGGGCTAGTGAGAGTGACAAAATCTTCCAGCTTTTTCTTTTTTCATCATTAACAGATGGAACCATGCATGAAAGCAGGGACGTAGGCTCCAAACTCGCAGCTCGAGCAACCAAAACATGCGGCAGACAGGAGCGTGCCAGCCTCTGCTGTAGCCAGGCAGCCTGAAAGGATGAGAAAAGCTCTTGGAGCCCAGGGGATGGGGCCATAGAGGCAAAAGCAACCCCATCCCACCTGTACTGCCTCCTGCCAATGCAGCCAGCTCAGCGTGGGTACAAATGCAGACAGCCCCAGCTGGGAATTATGCCTGCTAGGAGGATGAAAATTAACCTTTCCACTTCCCTTCCCTCCTGCCATCTCTACCCTGCCTTTCATCCAGTGGATCCTCAAGACCCCTTAAAACAAAAAAAACAAAACTCAAAAAACCAAGTTAAAGCCCCTTTTCCATTGGCTAATCCTTCAATTTTGCAAAGACCAAAGGTAGGATGCTCTTTGCTGGGCACTTTTCTCATACCAGAGAGGTTTTGCTCTCACTGCAAGAGCATCCTTAGTGCTGCCCAGAGCAAGCTGGTAGTGAGAGCTGGCATTTGGTCAGGGTTGACAGATGTCCCCAGCACAACCTCGCTTTTTTTGCTGGGTTTTTCTTTTCCAGGTCGGTTTTCCTCATAGAACCTGTGGGTTTGCCTGTCAGACCCTGCCTGCAGGTCTTGCAGACCTTGGGGCATCACAACTTCCATTTTATTTGTGGCCTGAGCGTGCTGTTGCCCAGAGTGGGTATATTTGTGCTCACACCAACACCATCTTCTCACTTCTCCTCTCCCTGCTGTTCCCATCCACCAAGGCTGCATCCTGCAGAGGCAAACCTGATTTTCTTCCAGCCTTCCCCTGCCCTCTGTTCTTTGTGATGGATAGCAAAGATTAGGGGTTCCATGGGCAGGCATCCCTCCCCTTCAGCTTTGTGTGCATGATTATCAAGTCCTGTCCAGCCTGGAGAAGCTGGGTGTAAGAAAGAAGAAAAAGCAGGAAGCCAGAACCACAGGTGAGCACGCTGACCTCCCCCAGGCCAACTCTGAGGCAGGAGGGAGGCTGTTCAAATTGACAGGGATGGTATCCCCCATGTCCTGCCAGTACAAGCCATGTGAATGTCCACAGCTGAAGCAGCCATGCAGATCCCTCAGTGCCAGAGGAGCCAAGGCAAGGATCTCCAGGGCTGCTCCAGGACCCCTGGGAAGGTCTGGCAATACAGAGAAGGTAGTTGTCATCTTTCAGAGCCCATGGCAGAGACACTAATGCACTCAGGACACGGGGAAAGAAGAGGGCTCCTATTTACAGAGGAACTCCAGGAGCATGACAAAGGATCACTTTCTCCCTTCCAGACTGGTTTTCTTCCAACTGGGATGGGGTCTTCCAGTAAGGTGGGATCTGGGGTCTTTGCAGGATGCAGTAGCAGCTGGGAGAATTTTCACCAGTAGCCATGCTGGATATGCCATGGGAAGAGTTAAGGTCTGAGTGTTAACCCTGATGGGACAAGACAGGCTCAGTGTCCAAAGGTGATGGATCATGCTTTGAGGACCAGAGCCAGATGACAGCCTGGCAACAGTCCCACTTCTCCCTGGCATCCCGGTGGCCTGGGAGAAGTTGGCTTATGGAGAGATACCTGGCACACGTGCACACAGCCCTGCACACCAGCTGAGCTCAGCTAAGAGGATTACAGCTTCATTAAGTGATGTTAGTGTGCTGGCTATAGGTAAGCAGCTTCACGAGCAGCAGGAATGGCCAGGAGCTCCAAGGTCCTGCCTGCATCATTTCCTTATTGTGGGAGGCTGCCTGCAGGAGCAGAGCCAAGGGATGACCCAAACATCCCATCCTTGCTCTGTCTCTAAAGCAGCAGAAAGTCATTAAGAGCAGCCAAGCTTCGTTTTGCCATAATGAGCTCAATGGGGGCTCTGAGAGGGGAGGTACAAAATTAGCTGGAGGCTCTTGGAGAAGACCCCAGTGCGGATATGGGACTGTCATCCCAGCAGTACCTGTAGTGCTGCAGGCTGGACATGTCCTTTTTTAAACTCTTATAGTGACACTGTGCTGAATTTTCTCTTTTGTGCCTCCTATTCCTGCCATTGTGGCTGCCGCCAAATGCAGCAGGAGCTGCCAGCCCGCACCAATGGCTCAGCACCCACTGCCCCAGCACTTGCCCATGATGCCCTCCACACCAAGATGGAGCAGCTGGAGGAGCAGCTCCTTTCCAAGATCCTGACCCTGCAGAAGGAGCGCCAGGCCGCCAGCACTGACCGCAGCCAGCAGCAGCACAACATTGAGAAGGAGCTGAACTCCCTCCAGAACCGGGTGATGGAGCTGGAGCACGGTGAGTCCTGCCCAGTGGGGATGGAGGTGGGGCAGAGGGTTCCTACTCCAAGGTACATCACCAGGTGAGCCCCAAGTTAGGTCACCCTCATCCCAATTACAGGTGCTGACCTTCCTTTCTCCTCCCCATCCTTGATGTGTAGGACCACTGGGCTACAGCCCTCCTGATGCCTTCAAGGTGACCATCCCAGTGCAGAACAACTACATGTATGCCCGTATGAAGAAGAGTCTGCCAGAGCTGTACGCCTTCACCATCTGCATGTGGCTGAAGTCCAAGGCCCTGGCAGGCATTGGCACCCCATTCTCCTACTCTGTCCCAAGCGAAGCCAACGAGATCGTGCTGTTGGAGTGGGGCTCTAACCCCCTGGAACTGCTCATCAATGATAAGGTCAGCCCAGTTGCAGGAGGGGCAGGAGAGAAAACCCTGCCCTCATCTTCCCTGCTTCAATCTGCCTAGGAAGTATATTCCTGGGGGCACTGGTGTGGGGAGCTGGGAGAAAGGGGCTCTCGGTTTATAGTGGGAGGCAGGAGGATTGAGAGGATGGCTCCATTGGGGTGAGTTTTGAGAGGGAGAAGCAGCACATCTGGGTGTCTGTATATTTTGGGATGCCACTACCACTACGGGGGTGCACTGCTTGCCCTGTGAGGGACTGGGGAGACCCTGGGGTCCCCCAGCAGTCCTACCAAGCACTGGGATCTTGCTCTTCTCTCAAAGGTTGCCCAGCTGCCACTGAGTCTGAAGGACAAGGCCTGGCACCACGTCTGTGTGGCATGGACCACACGGGATGGCAAGTGGTCAGCATACCAGGATGGTGAACAGCGGGGTGCCGGCGAGAACCTGGCCTCCTGGCATTCCATCAGGCCCCAGGGCATCATCATCCTGGGTCAGGAGCAGGTAGGTACTAGTTTGACATGAAGAGCTGCCAGTTAGCATCACTCTAGTGGGAAGTGGCTGGGGGGAAAAGTCCCCAAATGGCGCGAGGGGACAGGCCAGCATGGGCAGGAGCACTCAGCAGGGCAGTTGGCTTTCCTGCCTGTTCATCCAGCCTCCAGGCTGGCCATGTGCTCTCACTTTCTTCTCTTCCCTCCCCCTGTTCCTTCGGCCTCCCTGCCTTGTCTTCTTGAATCTCTTCCATGCATTCATCCCCTCCCCTCCTTGCCATCAAGCACCTTGCTCTGCTTCTCCCCAAACTTCTCCCTCTCCCCCTTGCCATTTCCCACTGGATGCATGTTCCTCCTCTCCTCTTCATCCCTGTCCAATCACCTCTCCTACTCTTTCCCAGGACACCCTGGGGGGGCGCTTTGATGCCACACAGGCCTTCGTGGGAGAACTGGCGCAGTTTGCCGTGTGGGACCACATGCTGGCGCCAGCAGAGATCCTGGGCTTGGCTAACTGCACCTCCCACCTCCAAGGGAATGTGATCCAGTGGGATGACCAGGCGGTGGAGGTCTTTGGAGGTGCCAGCAAGGCGGGCTTTGCCGCCTGCGAGGAAGGGAGGAAGGCATGAGTGGCCCCCAGCCCTCTCCCCAGTGCCAAGGAGCCCAGTGGCAGTCCTGAAGCAGGGAGCCCCTTTCTCCCCTCCCAGACCAGTATGCCTTGCTGGGGCAATGCTTGAGCCCCCCATGCTGGTGTCCCAGGAGGGAGAGGGGCCCCTGGAAGCCTCCCTGTTGTCCCAGTGCTGGTGCTGTGGCTTGTCCTCATTCCTGGCAGGCTGGCTCCTGAGTCTCACTTTGCCCCACTTCCGTTTTGGATGGAACTCGCTGTACCTGCAGGTGTCCTTGTTATGGTGAGGGTCCTCACTTTGTAAGACCTAACGGGGAGTGGGAAGTAGAGCTCCATCTACTTTGAGTGCAGTCCAGCCTCAGTGGAATGCCAGGGTGCAGGCATCACCTGAACACATCCCTTTTCCTTAGTTATTTCTAGCAACCTCACTGTCCGGTTTTATGAGCCTGCATTCCAGGATCTCACCTCCAGCCCCATTCTTCTCCCGCTGCCCTGGTTTTTCAAATGCGGCCCCAGGGAACCTGAGGGAGAATGGCAGAGTCAGTGGCACAGTACTTACCCGCCCCCATCCCTTTCCCTGCCTCTGCTGCCTGTTTGGGCAGGGCAGCCCAAGGGGAGCCAGGCTGTTGAGGCAGAGGGAAGAGAGCACTCTCCACCACCTCCAAGCTGGGGGATGGGTCAGTCACCAAGGGAATGGGGGGATAGAGGCAAAGCATCTCCCCCAGCGCTGGCCGAGGGGGAAAGAGTGCAGCACTGCTATTGAAGGGAGCAAAAGCAAGAAAAAAGAGATGGAGGATGGTGGAGGTCAGAGGAGCCCTGCCATCCATCTCCCAGTCTTTTGGTAATGGATTGGGCTATGGCCCTTGGTTGCACCTAGGCTCCCTTCTTTAGCAGCTCCTTGCCAGGAACAGGGCTGCCACTGGCCTTGAAACTGGGAGCGTGAGAGAGCAGGCTGGTGTTTTCCCTGTGGAGTGCCTGAGAATATGCTGTTTCCACATTGTGTGGTCACCAACATCTCGATATGTGAGTGTGTGTATGTGCATATGTGCGTGTGTCTGGGGGTGGGGTGGGAGGGTTATTTTGGGGTTCTCATGGTTGCTTAATGCAGTGTTTAGCTTCCAGTGTTCCCCCCTACCCCAAGTCCTACTTTGGGTGACAGCTGCCCCTGCCCCTGGGAGAGGCAAAGCTGGCAGAAGGGACACCCCTGCCACCCCCGGTCCTCCCACCCCCAGGGTGTCTGTCAGTGCTGGGGTGGCTCAGCCCACTGGGCATGACACAGCGGAGATGGGGAGCATCCCTCGTGCCAAGTGGGAACACTGTGACCTTCGTGCACCCTGAGGAGCTGCCCCTCTCCCTCGCTCGCTTGCGCGCTTTCTTTAATGCACGTTTGTGAAAAGGGCCCCTGACACACACTCGTGTTGGGACATTTCTTTTGTAAAGCTGATCGTGAACAATAAAAGTGATGTTTTCTGTTCAAGCCTTCTGTGGAGCATGAGGTTGCTGGGGGGGGACAGACAGGACTGGTCAGCACAACATGAGGCGACCTTCCCCAGGGTGCTTAGGGTTGCATCACTGAAGGGAGTTGGCCAAGCCCGCCACTGGCATTACAGGAACATCATCAGAGGGGTTTTGTATTGTTGGCCCAGAGGGCAGCAATAGGGTACCTTTGATCTACCCCACTGCAGAGCTGTATGGGGTACAGGCTGCTGCTGGTGGGGCATGAGGGCTGGGGGAAACACCTCTCCATGGAGGGAAGCAGAAACAAGTGAGAAATCATGGCCCCTAGGTCAGAGCATGATAGCAAGGAACTCATATTGAGTATAAATCTAGTTAAGTACTAGTAATGAGTTTCTGACATCATTACCTCTAAGGTAATGAGGCCAGAAACAATAAATTCTGACCTCATTCTGGCCTCTAGGCACAAGATGGTTCAGGCATGGCTCTTTGAGCTCCTATTGTAGAACAATTTGTGACCAGGTCTGCATGGTGCTTTTGCCTCTGCTCATGCACCCAAAAAACAGCAGCATAATTAAGAAGTGCAACTTCTTTTAGAGGAGGAAATGTCAAAAAACACTGCTGGGATCATAAACTCAGAAAGAGGTTAAATGGCAAGGGTGGGAAAACTGGTCCAGAAGATCCTCCTATGAAGACTGCAGAAGCACTGTGAGAGGGCTCTTGGGGCTGCTGGCCAAGGCAGGAGACGTGAGAGGATGAACAAGGATGGAAACAGCCTGGCCACTGATGTAGGCTATTGGCAAAACACCCATCTCCTCTGGAGCCCGGAAACTCAGCCCACGTTGAAACTGTGTGTAAATCCTCTACAGAAAAGCAGAAACGAAGGGAGATGCTTGGTCAGGGCCTTCAGTGCTGCCCTCCTCATCCCTGCCAAATGATGCTGGCATGATTCTAATCTCAGCCATGTCCCCAGGTTGTGGATCTGTCACTTCTGGAACAGAAGAATGGGGGGAGCCCGGTGTCAGAGCTTCTGCAGGGTAAGCTCCTTTCCCCCAGAGGTTCACAGCCAATTAGGCAGACCTGGGGGCACACAGGAAAACTTGGTAGAATTTTCCCAAACCTTTTAAAAGCTTCCAGCAAATGCCTCCATATAAGGTTCTTCAGGAAACAAAGGCATTATGGAGAGATTAGAAACTGGATGGGAGACACAAATGAAGAGCAGAAATAAATATTTGATTTCCATCCTGCCCTGGCTCTCTGCAGAAAGCAACATCTGCTTCCTACCCATCTGAGGAGGAGAGCAAGATAAGACCATTTCTTTTCGGTAAGCCAAACCTTGTAAGAGCTGCAAACCTGCAAAAGGGCTTAAAAGGTAGAGGAGATGACAAATCAGTAGTGTTGCTGGCTGCAAGGAGTAATTACAATGACTTATACACATTGCTTGCTTCTAAATTAACCAGGAGCACTCAGGAGGAGCCCCGTGTCTCACTAAGGGCAGCTGGTTGGAAAACAATGTGTTGTGCACATAAGAGATGAGGAACAACAAAGTCAGCCTAGAGGGAAAGAGGGGGAGTAAAGAAGGAAATTTTTAACAATGGTGTGGAGAAGGTTGTGTGGTTGTGGTAGGTGCTTCAGCTGTGCTGTGTCCAGATATCCAGGACAGGGTGGAAAAGGTGGAGAGCACCCAAGAGGTGAGCAGTGCAGGGCAGGGGCACCGCTGGGCTGTGGCAGTTCAGCAGGAGCTGGCACAAGAGGAGATGGCATGGCAGACAGGCAGGTGTGATGGATGCCACCCACATGCTGTCTGCTATCTCCCTGCCAAGTGGCTGTAAGCACCCTTCTAGGAGAGGAAAGGGACTGCCATTTCCTTTCCTAATCTGCTGTACTTGCTGCTGCAGGGCTTTCTGCTAGCCAAGGGCTTAGCCAGCCTCAAATACCACCCACCCCATACTCCCAAAGGGCTTTGTCCAGTAGTGAAGAAGACCATGTCAAACATGGCAACAGGAAACCTTCAGGCCTGATGGCTATTAATTACTGTGTTTGAAAAGAAAATGCTGACATTTATGAACCCCTCCATGCTCCTCTTTCTAGGGGGCACCACTGGCCATGCAGGCTCTGCCTTCCACGGGACATGGGCAATCCTGGGACCTGTGACTTCAGAGTGGGCTTTGGGGATCTCCTGTGCTCCACAATACCCGCAACCTCAGCAGAGTTTGCATCGTCACAGCTCCCTGCAGTGTGTCAGCCTCCTGGTGCCCTGAAATGAGGTCAAGCCAGCCCACAGTTGTCCCCAGGAGGTGACTGCCAAAGTCCCCACTACCTGCTCTGCCCTAGCAATGGGGTGCTGCCTAATTGCCTCCTTTCACCTCACTGTCCTGCTGGGAGCCTCTCTTGCTCCCTTCCAGAGCCAGGAAGGCTCGTTAAGACATGTGCAGTGCTCACACAGGGAATGCACCACGATTCTGGGGCATCTGCACAGGAACAGCCCCTGCACAGCTGCTAGTGCTGCAGCAATACACCTTAATAACAGTAGCTGTTGTTACTAGAGGTAGTAGCTACAGGATCACATGGGGCACTATGTTTCCCAGCAGACCAGGGGATCCAGCTGTCCCAAAGTGAGCTGCCCTGTCCTCTGGCACAGAGGCTGAGCTGCTCCCAGCTGCCACCCATTCCTGTACACCAGCGTCCCCATCTCTGCCTTCCCTCAGCTCAGCGTGGTGGGGGTTCTGATCCCCGTGAAACGTGGCTGCAGCATTCCCACAGGGCCTCCTGAATGCTGCCTCCACACCATCCTGGGGCAGCTGCAGGATGGACCTCTGTGTGACCCAAGTCCCCAGCCTTGGCCCTCTGTTACTACCCAAGGTGGTGTGGACCAGTGCCCAGTCCCTGGGCTGTGCTGACAGGCTGGACAGAAAGCTCTAGCCTCCCTGCTTTACCACGAAGAGGAGATGGGGCACGGCAGAGCCTGTGCCCACAGGGACAATGGAGAAGTCCCAAAACCTGACCAGAAGCAGGTAAGAAAAGAAAGAAAGAAAAGAAAGGAAGGCAAGAAAGGTGTCCTCCACCTGAGGAAGAGTCAGCCTGCTCTCTGGAGAATGAAGATGACTACAAGAAAGCATGAGGCAGTATATTCATCACATAAATGTATATTTTATAGTCAGTGGTTACTTTTCTGTGCTGAGCCAAGAAGTACAACACCTCCTTGTTGCCCTGATTTTTCAGCCTTCTCCTCTATTTCACAGTTTTCATGGTTTGGTTTTTTTTTTCTCACGCTTGAGTGATGTAAACACAGCCAATGTTTTCGTAATTTCAAGGAAAGTTTACATTCCTGTTCTTACAGATATGGACAGCTGATGGACAGTTGTCTTGACCAATGGGATGGGGAGAGGTGTCAACCTTCTCCCCCAATCCCTGGCCTTTGTAGAAATACTATAAAATGGAGTCAGATCTTTTCAAATAAACTTAGTTTCATGCCTTCTAGTCAAAGTGTGTGTATGTGTCTGTGTGTGTGACGAACAGCGTCACATCCTCATGTCAGAAAGCAAATGGTACTTTGTTTCAATGCATTTCACTGTGGCTGCTAGAAACAAAGGGATGAAAGACTTTTCACCTCTGATTAGTGGCAAATAAGGCATGATGAGCAAAGCAACAATTCCAGCTCCCTGCAGATCCACAGGGGTGAATTGAACCCTTGCTCTGGACTGCTTTCACCTACAAAAGGGTACCTGGTCCACTAATATGGAAAACTAAAGATCAGGTGATGTGCTATCTGTGCCCTCAGTGTCAGCAGCAAAAGGACCAGTATATGCAACCTTTGTCAGCTCAACAAAGCTCTGACTGACTTGCAGAGTTATACAGAAGCAGCCTGTGTAAACCCTGCACTTGAGGGTCCAGAAACCAACCGCTCACATTTTGGTAAGCCACAGTAGATGAAGACAGGCCAGCAGAACGCTCTCCTTCCTCAGGAGGCATCTCTATCTTGCAGCCCCACTGTATCACCCACCACAATCACAAAAACATTGTTTTTCCTCTCTTTGGGCTTGCTGCAGTTTTTGTTTGGCCATTTTCCTTTAGCTTGTCATCTAGGAGCCACTGATGATTAATCCTCAGAAGCAATCCCAGCATTCCCTGAGGGAAACACTCCTGGGGGTTACATTGATCAGAACCAAAGCACGTTTAATTGAACACAGAATCACATAGACAAGCGTGCTCCGCCCTGCCCCACACATGGAGGCACATGCACACAAACACACTAGCTCACACTCACATGCTGCTTGGTAGTAAAAGTGGGTGAACTACACAGGCATTAAAGCATTAAAAAAAACACAGCAAGAATACAGTGCTTGAAAGTGCCGTGTCCCTGGAGAGATTTGAGTAGCTGCCTGGAGATAAAGTAATGATGATGGAAAGATCTTCCTCGCAGAGATTCTCTTCCTAATTATCTTTTCTGAAAAGAAAAAATGATGATCTCCCAGCTTTTATCTGTCTCTTGACAATTTTAGCTCTGTGCCTGCCTTGTTGCAAGAGGCCAAAAAGAGGAAGGAGAAGGAATTAGCCCAGGAGGCAGGAATGGTAGGAGAACGAGTGGCACAGGAGGCAGTGCTTCATTTTTGTCACCACCAGCAGCGACAGAAAAGGAAAAGATGAATGATCACTTCAGCTTTGTCTTTCCAAGCCCAAAGGCAGCTTCCCTGCCTTCAGCACTGTTCTGTCAGGCAAAGGACAGCCAGGAGGTTGGATTCACTGCTGAACCTGTGAAAGAGATAACAAGGTGTTCTCCCCGTGATCACAGGGCAGAACTTGGTGCTACAGTGAGGGAAGAGGACTCCCGAGCTGGCAGGGGCAGGAGAGTGCCCAGATTGTTCCTCCCCCACTCTTTTCCTTCTCAAACAGCTGGAAAGCAAATTCTTCTTTCAGCAGGCAGCAAGCAACAAGAACGTTTCAAACACACACCAACCAGAAGGACCCCATGAAAAATCAGACCCATGAGCCACTCTGCAAGACAAGGATGGCCACTGATGGAAAACCAGGCATCACACCCAGCAGCTGGAGCTTTGCACAGAAGTCTTTCCTTTGATATTATTCTGGAGCTTGCTGCTTCTCCATCCGTGTTAATTTCAGATGAATGTAACCCTAGACCTCCCTGAAAACTGTTTAAGCCCTGTTTTAGAGACACTGTTTGGCTTGCAGGGTGCAGAGACAACAGAGGTTTTGTAGCAAGCCCAGAGCCAAGAAAAACCTCAAAACAAACAGATATTACAAGCATAAAGCTACAGAGGGCGGGAGGGAGGCGATTTTCTCGGTGGTGATGGAGGCTGGTGCTATAGGAGCTGTTTGCAAACTCATGATTCATCCCCACAGCATCACTTTCTCCTTCTTTACAGTCCTGTTGACATGCAAACATGAGCTGTTGCCTCTCCAACAAAATGAGAACTGTGTCCAGTTCTAGAACCCCCAGTTCAGGAAGGACATTGAGGTGGTGGGGCATGTCCAGAGAAGGGCAATGGAGCTGGTGAAGAGTCTGGAGCACAAATCCTGTGAAGAGCAGCTGAGGGAACTGGGACTGTTCAACCTGGAGAGGAGGCGGCTCAGGGGTGACCTAATCATTCTCCAGTTCCCTAAAGGGAGGCCGTAGCCAGGTGGGGGTCAGCTTCTTCTCCCAAGCAACTAGACAGGACAAGAGGACACACTTAAGCTGCACCAGGGAGGTTCACGTGTGACATTAGGAGGAACANTCCTTAGCAACGCCGCTGGGCCGCGGCGGCCGCGCAGGTGAGGCCGCGCCCGGAGCTCTGCGGTCACCCCCGCGCCGCCGGCTGAGCTCTTCCTCCGCGGGGACGAGGGCAGCGGGCCGGCGNTCGGTGGTGATGGAGGCTGGTGCTATAGGAGCTGTTTGCAAACTCATGATTCATCCCCACAGCATCACTTTCTCCTTCTTTACAGTCCTGTTGACATGCAAACATGAGCTGTTGCCTCTCCAACAAAATGAGAACTGTGTCCAGTTCTAGAACCCCCAGTTCAGGAAGGACATTGAGGTGGTGGGGCATGTCCAGAGAAGGGCAATGGAGCTGGTGAAGAGTCTGGAGCACAAATCCTGTGAAGAGCAGCTGAGGGAACTGGGACTGTTCAACCTGGAGAGGAGGCGGCTCAGGGGTGACCTAATCATTCTCCAGTTCCCTAAAGGGAGGCCGTAGCCAGGTGGGGGTCAGCTTCTTCTCCCAAGCAACTAGACAGGACAAGAGGACACACTTAAGCTGCACCAGGGAGGTTCACGTGTGACATTAGGAGGAACGTTTTCACAGAGAGTGATTAGACAGTGGAATGGGCTCTCCAGGGAGGTGGCAGATTAACCGTGCCTGAAGGTGTTTAAGGAAAGACTGGATGTAGCACTTATTGCCATCGTTTAGTTGACATTGGTGGTGGTGTTTCGTCACAGGTTGGACTATGATCTCAGAAGCCTTTCCTAACCTTATTCTGTGATTTAAAAAACCAAAATTGCCCCAAATCGCTCCTTGTTCTTATAGTTCTCCTTGTTGTTTAAAAGAAGAAATAATTAGAACCAGGCCCATAAGGGGTTTGAAGCCAGAAGAACATTAAGCTGCCAGACTCCAGCCTGCGGCTGGGGCTGGGGCGAGGGGGCCGGCACGGCACAGGCGCTCCGCGGCCACCCCACGGCAGCCGGCGCCTCAAGGCCCCGCGCGGCGGCCGNCGCAGGGGCCGCGGTTCCGCCGCCTCACACCCTCGGGGTGTTGCCCCGGGCACGCCCCAGGCTGGGGGTGGGTATTGAAGCGGCTCCCGGGGGTGGCGCCAGCGAGGCGGAGGTCGTGGTTTGGAACAGCTGCGAGTCCCACGGCCCCCGTGTGACGGTTGGTGGTCTGACCCGGTGCTTTAGCCAGCAGCTCTATGTATATGGCATAAATGGTGTGTCGCCTGACACCGTGTTGGTTTCGTTTCCCTTTTAGTATGGGCTCAGTCTTGCTCCCCCTGGGTAGGAGAGGAAGATGCTTTGTTGTGGGTGAAAGAACCAGAGGGTGGACCGTGGTGAAATGCTCTGAATCTCTCAGTCAGTACTGTGCCTCTGCGCTGCCCGAGTAGAGGCAGGCAAGCTGGTAATGAGGCCGTGAGGCACGTCCAGAATTCTCCCATATGGCCCTCCCCAGCTGACAAATGCTTGGGCATTTAAGGAGCACAAACGAGACCAAGATGTTCCTGTTAAACATTTCTGTCCAGACAAGTACGCAGATTCTGTGCCTAAAATACTCCTACCCTTCTCTTGTCATGTGCAGTTTGAAACTACTGCAGATAATAGTGTCCTGGGAAAATCCTTTCGGAATTAATCAAGAGTAGTAGTGGCTGATATATTGTTCTCTTGTCCTCTCTTGAAAGCTGTAGCTTGGCTCAGCTCTTCCCTCAAGCTCCACTGGTGCTTCTGGAAAGTGCTGTGCTCCTCACTTACGGAAAAAGATACAGTTTAATAATTCGTTTGCATTAATGGTCTATGAGCTAAGACTCATCGGGGTGTGAAGGTGCTGTTGAGGAAATGGCGAGTGAGATAGCATGATATTCCCCTAACAGTTTCATTTGCCTTTTGTTTTAATTGAAAGCCATCTGTCTCTTGCCTGTGTTTGTTTTTGTTGAAGCTGTGTCCTCTAGGCCAAGAAGCGACTCCTCCTGTTGAAGAGAGGAACACAGAGCCCTGTTCCTCTCAGCTGGCTGTGCCACAGGACTTTGCTGAACTCCAAGTAGCCCCTCTGCTCCTTCCCGGAGTCTCTGTGGAAGGACCATGGAAGAAACAGAGGAGGAAAAAAAGGATGAGGCTGATTATAAAAGGCTTCACAGTTTTCCTCTGATTAGGGTAAGGAGGGAGATAGAAAGTGACAGAGATATGAAAATCTGCCTTCATTCTTACTGTCGTTCTCCTGCTGAGTAGCTACTGTGAGAACATGTGTACTGCTGGTCCTGTGGAGAAATCCTGGTTGTCACTGCTGCTTTCTCCCTGTCCTTGACCTCTCATGGGGAAATCTGTTCACTCCGGTGTTTCCCATGTCAGCCAGAGGAAGCCTGAGGCAAGGTGATCCATCAAACTGATTGAGAGCACACTGCCTTTGTAGATTTCTCCTGTGTTTTGGATGCAGCTTGCTTTTTGTCCTAGAGAAGCTAGAGCAAAGGATCTTGCTAGCCAGCCAGATAGCAGAAGCAGAAGAAAAGGCTGTGTAATTTAGACTTCTTTGTTATTCATATGGAAATAATTAAGGACTGTGGTTGAAAGGTGTTAGTGTGCTTTCCCTTTATCTTATAGCAGAAAAACTGGCAAATGTCTTAATCTCCTCCTGTAAGCTGTGCTGCCACAGTGCTAGATTTCATGTAGATTGAGAAAAATTCCTCACTGGCTGGAGGAATGGTTCACTTATAATGCAGTAAGCCATTTTCATATTTACTACATCTAAGCCCCTGACAGAGCCAATGCAGAAGTTGGAGCAACTTACTGTTGTCTTGTGTCCAGCTCTTATTTTTCTGCTTAGTTATCTTGTCTGTTTGCCCTTTCCAGCACTCGGACATGCCAGAAGAGATGCGTGTAGAGACCATGGAGCTGTGTGTCACGGCATGTGAGAAGCATGCCACCAACAATGAGGTACCAGCCACATCCCAAAATGGGCAGCCTGCTGTTACTGCAGCTCAGGGAACCTGCAGGAGCAGGGATAAGGGTGCAGGGCAGAGCAGAGTCAGGTCCTGACGCCCTATTACTCTCTCTCTCTGCACTGAACTGGGGTAGAAGGAGGCAAAAAGCTTTGCTAGATCTCAGGTTCAGTTCCCTTGGTCTGCAAGATCCATAATAGGACTTCGCAGAAATTAGTAGTGGTGCTGGCTCCCAAACCGTACCTCCTTGCTTATCCTGCCTTCTTGAGACATGCTTCCACTGTTCATAAAATGCCCTGTGTCCTGAGGGGTTGGTTCAGAACTGCATGGAGTCTCTTATTTTGGGGATAAGAGTACATGAAAGTCTGTTAAGTATTCCCTCTTGGCTTGAAGACAAATAATAAAGGGAAAACATACCTTGCTTCATGGGCAGGGTCACTGCTTCGCCCGTCACTGAAAAATCTTCCTCTTGCGTTTTTTTTTTTGATCAAGAAGGGTGTGATCTGGGAGAAGTGAGCCTTTTAAAAGTCAGCCTACTTTCAGTGTTTTGGTAATTAGCTGGAGGAAAAAAATGGAATCCTGTAAAAATAGCTGAGACTTAGTGACCTGAATCTGCTCTTATGGTCACTGCAACCAGCCTAACTCCAGTAGCATCTAAAGCAGAACTCCTACTTCAGACTGTGTGAGCAACAGAAGTGATGCAGTTCTTTAATTTCTTGTAGCTGCTGTGCTGGAGGCTGCTGAGACCAATTCTACCCTTGGGTGTACCTCTGGGGAGCTCCCAGTTCCTGCAGTTCAGCTGCCATACCTGTTGCCCATGGCTTGAGTAGTCTTAAAGGGAGGAGAAGACTAGGCAGATGTTTACATAAAACCTTCCTGGTTGCTTTGTCTCATCCTATGCTCTCTTCCTTAACATTCTCCAGAGCGCTGCCAAGATGATCAAAGAGACGATGGACAAGAAATTTGGGTCCTCCTGGCATGTGGTGATTGGGGAAGGTTTTGGGTTTGAGATCACTCACGAGGTGAAGAACCTGCTGTACATGTTCTTTGGTGGCAGCCTGGCTGTATGTGTCTGGAAGTGCTCCTAACCTCTGGCTGGGTCCCAGACTTGCTGAATACAAGAGATTTCTTCCTGCGCTTGACAAGTTTTGTATGATCTGGAGGTGGGGCTTTATTTTTAATACTTAGATGTCAAGATTTCTTTTTTTCATACTGACGTAACAGTTCTGTGGGACACATAAAGTTGGTGCCTATGTGTGTATAAACTTGCTAAGCTGTCCTGTCCTTGCTTGTGGGATTTCTCATCTGTCTATGGCTCTTTCCTTGGTGTTTGAGCTGGAGCAGGAGGGAAGTGAGGAACAGGTAATCTCACAACTCACTGCACTGCAGTGCTAGCAGGGGAAAGCAAAAGCAAAAAGGTGCTATCTAGCCCTATGGTTTTTTAAACTCACATTTATTCCTCATAGTTTTCCTCTCTCCTCTGCTTTCTCTTGCAGCCAGGTAGTATGGCTCTGACCAGCACCTGTCTTTCCTGTCTCTGGATGCTGCTTATGCATTCTTCCTCCCTTCTATGATGTCTGTGCAGACCTGACAGTACAAAGGGTCTCCCTTCAGGCTGCCTGTGGAGGTGTGAGCCACAGGGAAGCAGTCCCAGATTGCCCTTCCCTGCTGTTCTGGGAGGGTACAACAGCTGAGCTGTCTGGGTGTAGGAGGTTGCTATGCAAACTGCCCCCTCCTTTGTCGCCCACAGCACACTGAGACAGCATGAAAACACAGGCGGCTGATGATGCCTGGGGAGTGGGTGAGAGCGCTTTTTAAGGCTCAAATGCCTCCCTGTCAGTTCCTGGGGGTGTTGCAAGTGCTGTGTACTTTCAGCATCTTGTTTGGAGGCTGACAGAGGAAGGAGGCTCCGTGTGAAATATAACTTGATCATCAGAAACCTAATGTCTCTCTGGACTTGCATTCTTTTTTTCATGTTTTAAGCTGTTGGTGTTGGAGGATCAAATGAGCGTAACTATGTTACGTGTATGGTTTATTTATAAAACCTGAGGAACTGTGTTTTTACAATAAAAGTTTAGTAAAATGTCTCTACGTGCATTTATGTAGGCAACGTAGTTCAAGAAACACGGAAATAAGTAAGCCATGGTGTGGCACAGGCAGAGGACAGTGACAGAGTTCCATCCTACAGGTTTCCTGTGTGACTCTCATTCTCCCTGTTCAGTTCCTTTTACCACTGCAAGCCACAGTGGTGAGGAGGGCTGCCAGGCCCATGGTGCTGCTGGCCACATCCCTCTGTCCAGGCAGCTGTCAAAGCAGTAGCAGCAAGGGAATGAAACTGTGTCTGCTGCCTCACCAGTGTGCCTCAACTCTGACCATTGGAGTCTCATATTTGTAGCTCCCTTAATTTTCAGATTTCCTCTCAGAATGTTGCCAGCTGACACCTGTAGTCCACAGTTCAAATTGGAAGGATCTTTCTGCATTAATGCCTGTGGTGGATCAACCTGATCTTACAGTTCCTTTTGTTCCTTTTTCTGAACGTCAAGTGTTATGCTAGAGATGTCCTTTCTCAATTTCATTATGTCAGGGAGCCAGGAATTGGAGTAATACGAAGACAACTAAGAATTATTTCAAATTTGGACCATCTGTGCTTGGCTGGGCCAGAGTAGGTTGGTACCATGATTCCTGCCCCATGATCAGGATTGCTGTGCTGTGTAGAAGAGCCCAAATCCTCCGAGCTGTCTCGTCATGTGGTTGCTCTGTGTCCCTCCAGCTGGCTGCCTTTATGTGAAGATAGTGATATTGACAACACTTTCTACAGCTGGCAGGTGGAAAAGATTATTGTCTCTTCTGCAACTTTCTGTCTTCTAAATTCAGAGCAAGAGGTGAACTCTTTGGAATGCCCCATGCTGGAGTAGGACTATCCCTTCAGCCATACCACGGTCTCTTTAATTGTGCCTCTTTCACACTAATGAATAATAATCTGCTCTGTGCATATGCACAGGCACACTGGTCATGGCTATCTCTGTAGGGTTGTGGTGACCTGCAGATGACCACAGGGAGCTACTGACCTCAGCACACAGTCTCTTGGACTTGCTGCCTGTTTATTTTGGCCACCAGCTGACCAAAGCTAATGTCTCTGTGACCTGCATTGGCAACAAGGGAAGGGTGAGTGCTCCCCAGCCTTCTCAAAGCCTGAGTGTGCAAACAGATTGAGGTGAGATAGGTGTGAATGTGCGGCAAGTAAGCTCCCACACTGCCATGCTCACCAGGTAAGTGCGAGGTGCCTCACAGGAGAGTGGCGGGCTATTTTTATTCACAAATGTAACAGCTTTCCTACAGGAAGTTACCAGGTGGAGGCAAACCCTTGTTAGCTGGTTTACAATGCTGCCATTGGCATTGTACCTGAGAGCACAAGCCTCAGCCTCCGAACATGTGGCTGTGTGTGTCAGAGCCCTTGCCCTGAGGCAAATGTTCAATCAGATCAATTGTCCTCCCTGTTGCAGGTTGAGTCATGCTTTGCTGGCTCTTGTGTGTTAGGAAAAAGACTTCCACCCTCCTTTTGCTGTGGAGCTGGAGCATCTTTGGGCATACCTGTAGTTTTCAGAGGAGTAAGGTTTATGGATCATAGATGGTCCCTTATCCTGTGTTTTCCCACAAAAGACCCCTCTGTGATTGATAAACCTGCTGGATCCAGTCCACAGGTGTCCACAAAGATGATCAGAGGCCTGAAGCACCTCTGCTAAGAAGACTGGCTGAGAGGGTTGAAGTGGTTCAGCCCGGAGGAGAGAAGACTCTGGAGAGACTTTATACCAGTACCTAAAGTGTGTCAACAGGAAAGCTGGAGAGGGACCTTTTGGCAGGGCTTGTTGTGATAGGACAAGGGCTAGAGTTTTGTTCTAGATTGGATATAGGGAAGTGAAGAAGTCTTAGAATGAGGGTGGTGAAACACTGCAACAGGTTGCCTAGAGATGTGGTGGGTGTCCCACCCATGGAAGCGTTCAGGGATAGGTTGGATGAGGCTCTGAACAATATAGTCTAGTTCAAGGTGTCCCTGGTCATTGCAGAGACGTTGGACTGGGTGACCCCTAAAGGTCACTTCCAACCCAAACTATGATTCTGTGAGGCTTTGGAGCCTCTAAAGCCTCTCTACTTTTTACTATAAAACTGCTATCGTGTGCCGGAGGATTTTTCCTTATGGATTTTCAGTGGTAAGCTGGGAAAGTTTGCAACAGTTTGCTTGCTATTGTATTTCCCTTTCATTTCTTGGCCCCCTGTGTATTGCTGCCATTACCCATCAAAGCATCAGGCTGAGTCAGATGTAGAAAATGAGATTAAAAACTCAGGGTGATGGATGGGTGGCAACCAAAATTACTTTCTATGCACCCGTCCCCTAGCGCTGTTGATAGCAGCTCAGGGGTTGTGCCTCATGACTTCATCCCTCCCTGCTGAGGGGAGATGGGAACATCATTATTAGCTGCCAATGAGTCCTGATTTGGAGCCAGCAGTGAAAATGTCCTCGGATGTAGGACTCCTCCTCCGCCCCAAGGGTGACTTGAACCTGCTGGGAAGATGGAGGAAGAGCTGGAGGGGGGAGATGAGAAGAAAGAGGTGCAAATTGAACCACCTCTTTATGAGGGTGTCATGGCAACAAGGTACATCGGAGTGCTTGTCAGGTGATCAGGGCAGACTTTGAAGGTCTCCTGCTCTTCTCTATTGCTGCAGGCTCATGTCTGACTCGTTGAAAAAAATCTTTCGGGTAATATTTATGCCAGCATTGAAGTGCTAAGGGTGGCAAATGCCTCAACTAAGCCCCCTGCCTTTGCTTTCCAATAGGATGCTAAATCAGGGTGAGGAGGTAGGATTGCAAGTTTCATTATCTGGGAATGGGACTAACAGTCAGTAGGGTGGCTTCAGCCCGTAGGGTCCCTGTGCCCATCTGAATCTAGGACATGAGAAGGAGGTTTCTATCCCCTCCAGCCCCATTTGGAACTGGTTTGGGGCACTGGAAGAGGTCTCACTCTCTTCAGAGCTGGCTCTGGAATAATGAAATCCATGGCCCTGCTCTGGGAGCCGAGCCCAGCTCCTTTCATGCGATCAGTTAGTGCACAGAGTTGGTGTTTCGGTTGGTTGGTTTTTTTTATGAGTGGTGACCTAATGATCCCATACTCCAGCTACAGCCCCTCCTAGGGACCTTCTGTCTGAACCGTGTGTCCGGACTGAATTCAGCAAACTTCCCGGAGCAAGACGCTGTGTTCCCCCACACAGGGAAGCCATCTGTTCCCCTCCACCAGCTCCTTCTGTGGGGCTTCGAGCTCGCCAGCCGGGCTGGAAAACTCTCCTCCTCGCTTGCCCCGGCTCTCCTCGGCCATCTTGTTAGCAGAAGGCTGAGGAACGCCGGCCTGGCTGAATCTGGGGCGGTGATGGTGTCAGCCGGAGGCGGTTTCCAGGCAACTGTCGCGTCGTGGGACACGCAAGCCAAGAACACCGGGGACACCGCGTTCCCAGCGCGCCGCCTGGGAGGGGACCGAGACACGGAAGGAGCTGGCACAGTACGGTGCAAAGAGGGACGCACAGGGATGGCAGCAGAGGAGGGGGTCTCCAGAATATCCCCTCCTGCCCACTGATCATCATGCCTTTCCTGGCTGGGAGTGAGCATTTCCAAGCTGGCTGCTGGTGCACTGCGTGACAAGGAAGGACTACATAATGTATAGGATTTCACATGCCTTCTGCATCTTTTGGAAGATCAAAGAGAAAAGAAATGTTATGCCAGACTGTACCCCAGCCCCCAGACTCCTTGCAGGTAGTCCTGTGCTTCTCTGTCCCTTATCAAATACAAAGCTCCACCCCTACAAGTCATGAACCATTTTTGTGCACACATCCCAGCCCTGTGTCTCTGGGTGTCAGTGAAAAAATTAATTTCTTGTAAAAAAAATGCTCTTCCCTTCCACAAGTTGACAGTCCTCCTCAACACTTGGTGAGTCCCACTGCCCCTCTGCCCAAGGCAGTATCCCCAGTCCTGCCTGCCTGCCTCCCCTACCTGCTTTAGAGGTCCTGGGAACATCCCTGCCCCCGAAACTCACATGCCTGGTAGCCCTTCCTTACACTGCCTGCCCAGCATTTCCCCTCACAGTAATGTCAATACTCACATCCCCTTTGTTTTATCCAGTTTGAGTGGTTTTTGAGAGGGGGTTTGAGTACAACTGGTTTTCAATGGATGAGGGAGGGTGATAAAATTGATATGGCTGAGCAATGGGAAAAAAAATCTTCTGGATTCTGAGAGTGCAGCTGTGATGAACATGGGGAGTAGTGCTTGGCAGAGTGTGTGCTACAGAGGGGCAGAACCATTTTAATACCCTGTATTCAAGGAAATGTTCTGCAGCCCTGTGCAGGTGACAGCACAGAGAGACAGGACAGTGGGGAGTCATCTGCAGCCACTGCTCTCCCTGAGCCAGCGTTGCAGCTATTGATTTGGAACTTGCCCCGTTTACTCTAACCTTGTCAGTGCCAGCTCGACCCTTAGCAGTGCTGATAAACCCTGCCGCAACCTCCTGTCCCGTTCTGGTGGTGTCACACCATGAGGTGCCGTGGTGACAGACCTTTCCTGCCACTCTGCCTTTGCAACAGTTGCTCTTTTGCTACGATGCTCTAAATCCAGGAAACTTCTCTCCTATTTTTGCACAGAGGCTGCAGCCACACCAACATTTAAAACCTGTTGTGGGTGCCCATCCCTTGCCAAGTGTTTTGTGTGAGGAAGGATGCGGTGCCGGCTGCAAATGCTTTTCCAGAGGAAATTTAAAATCGGCATTCTTCTTCTTCTGCTCTTGGCCCTTCTCATGCACCTGGTGATGGATTTTGCTCTCCCCACAACCCACAGGCCCTGCGGCTGCGATACAAAAGCATCAGAAGCTGTGGGTGTCCCATCAGGCAGCCCCATGCCAGCAAGCCTCAAAAAGCTGAGCCTGCGAATCCTTCAGGATTTCAGTGGAAGCAACGGCTCCTTGGAGAAAAGTTCCCAGCCACAGAGAGCGGGGCTGCACTTGAGTGCTGGAGAGCCAGGGGTCCAACAGCAGCATGAAGAGGGGAATGCAGGGTGGACCAAAGGATCAAAGCTGGCAGCACTCTTTGAGCATCCTCTTTACAACATCCCAGTTCCAGAGGTGACAGAGAAAGACAAGCTGTTTATCATCAACCCCATGGAGAAGTTCAGCCTGCGCAGCAGCGGGAGTGATGAATGGTGAGGAGCAAGCTCAACCCTAGCTTGCATTTGGGGAATATGTGGGTTTGAGGGGACAAGGAGCAGGGACCAAACATATAGTTTCCTTATATAGATCAGCATCCTCCCCCAGAGGGATAGCATTACTAGGCATGCTCTTCTCACATCTCAAATCCTCTCCTAGCCCTGAATTTTTGGGCTGCTACCCATAAGCTTGTAGCACACAGCAAAGCTAAAGGAGAGTTATTGAATTATTCGTTGTATTAAGGATATCTATTAGGTGAGCTCCTCAGCTCCTTCCCTTCCCCAACGCAGACTAGCCCTTAGTCTCTCTCTCTGTATATGATGAGGTCCCTGCTCCAGATTTCTAACCAGTTTTATCCCCCTCTCTCGGTATGTTGGAGACGCAAAGCCTGCAATGTAGGCTACCTCCAACCATGAGACCATTCCTGTCCTGCATTTTGTAGGATATTGCCTGATCTCTTTAGGCTCAGTTGTATGCTGAGCTCACTGCTGATAGCTGTCTATTTTTATCTTTGGACTACTAACCTCTAATTAGAAGGGAACATATTAAAAGCTTTAGCATTGTAACACATAGCAGCTTCCTTACGGAAAGCACACCTTTCTAAAGTGGTGCCTGCTAGAGCTGAGAAAGAATAAAAGCTGGCTTAAGAGCTAGTTTCCACAAATGGGCATTTGCCTTGTCTCTGAGGACTCACCAAGGGTAGCCTTCGGTCTGGTTTGATGAAATCAATGCACAGTCTGTGTTTTCCTAGAGAGAGACATGGATATGGGTTATAGATACTCTGGCCTAACTGTCCCATTGCAGTGCCAGTGTGTGCTAGCACAGAGGTGGGGAAGATACCCCAGGAGCTCCCTTGGATGCCAGCAAATTGCAAATTTGCAGGATGCACAGACAGGGATAGTGCTAACCCAAACTTATCCCCCTGGGGAAACCCACCCAAGGGGAATGGGTTGTGAAGGATGGGTCAGTGAACTGATGAAGTTCAGGTCAGTGCTGGGGATGGCTGGGAAGCCCATGCTACTCCACACGTTGTACACATGTGTGTCCCCAGTAAGCACACAGAGGGGTGTAACAGACTGTACTCCTGGGAGCCAATCTCTTAGGGAAAAATGATGAGATGATCTGTTGAAGCAGGGAAATAAATGCATGGATGAGACAAGCAGGATGAACCCTGGGATTTTCCATGGGGGATGGAGGGAAGACACTGTGTCCAATCCAGCCATGCTGGTGGGTCTTCCTGGCCACCAACTTTGTGTGGGATCTGCCAGGTGCCAAAAGCCCCATGGAGGCCTTATTGGGCAGGGGGTTCTACCACCATGAAACCTGGAACTCATCCAGGGCTTGCTCTGGGCTTTCTCCCTATCTCACCCTCCATGCACTGGCTCCCAGGAAGGGCTTGGGGACACAGGACCCATCCTGTCCCGACTAAAAGCTGTCATTGTTGTTGGGGTGGTGGTGGCTGTTGGGCTGCAGGGTCAGCAGCAGTAAAGCCGAGACGCTCCTCCTGACAGGGAAGACAGCCTATGACACCTACCCCACGTGGCTCAAATTCCACATTGGCATCAACCGCTATGAGCTGTACCCCCGCCGGGACCCCTTGTTGCCCACACTCCTCCGGGATTTGGCCACGCAAAGGATCATCAGTTCGGGTACCACCTCCCTGCCTGTACCCCTGTCCACACCCCTGCCCTGCTGCCTGCCTCCCTTATCCCCATGTGCCTCCTTTCAGTCCAGAAATCCGGCGGGACCCAGCTCAAGCTCATCATGACGTTCCCAAACTATGGGCAGGCCCTCTTCAAACCCATGAAGTGAGTAGAGCCTGGGACAACCCTACACCTCTACCTACATGGTTCTGTTAGGTAGTGAGGAGTGGTCAGAGGGGACCATGGAGGGAGAAATGGAGAAATGGAGAAATGGAGAAATGCTTCATGTGCTGCCTCGCTTCAGCACCTCATCCCAAAACTGAGACGAGGTGAATGGTCCCGTTTCTCTTGCCTTCTCTGGCGGTGCTTGCTGCAAACTGGATGCAGCCTGTGATGGGGTAGTGACCCCCAGTGGTGGAAAGAAGAAGGTGGTCCATGAGGACCATCCAGGAGCCTCTAGCCCATGAAGGGGTTCCTCACCCTTGAGTCGGAGGCAGGGGTTGTGTGGGAGCCTGGACAGAGGGCTTGGAGCCACCCACACATCAGGAAGTGACTGGAGGAGACTGGGTCTGGCTGTGTCTCCAGTGTCACTAGGGAACACAAGGTGAGTGGTGGTTTGGAACTAATCCCACGCTTGGAGTGACCACATCCATGATGATTGCCCCCACCATCCCCTCTCCTTCCAGGCAGACCCGGGACCAGGAGACCCCCATTGATTTCTTCTACTTCTCAGACTTCGAGCGGCACAATGCAGAGATTGCAGCCTTCCACCTGGACAGGTGAGCATAAGCTTTGCATACTGGCAAAACACCAGAGAAACTGCTTCTTCATCCCACCTCTCGCTCCCTGCTGTGAGGGATACCTATGTCTTCTCTCAGTTTTAATAACTTGCTGTTATTAAACCAGCCAAGGTCAGTAAGAAATGGTTCCAAGTTCTGTATTTCAGGATCCTGGATTTCCGGCGAATCCCCCCAGTTTCTGGCCGTTTGGTCAACATAACAAAGGAAATTCGGGATATCACCACAGACAAGAAACTGGCCAAGACTTTCTTCATCTCCCCAGGTGAGCTTTCATGCTCTCTGTCCTCTCCTGTGGCCACCTGGATGGAACTCACCTGGAGCTGGCTACTGCTGCCCCCACACTGAGACAAACTATCCCACTGGGCACTGTTCCAGCTCCCATGGGTAGCCTGCCACAGGACTTTGCTCCTCACAGCCTCCCTGGTGGCAGATGGCCAGAGTGCATGGAGCATCCTCCCCTGGCTGCTTGCTGGACCACTCTGCCTGGAGGTCGCAGGCTCATTGCCTTCCTTTCCTTTGTCAACCTCTGCTTTGTCCCCATGGCCAGCGGGTAACGTCTGCTTCTACGGGGAGTGCTCCTACTACTGCTCCACTGAGCATGCCCTCTGTGGCAAACCGGACCAGCTGGAGGGCTCCATGGCTGCCCTGCTCCCTGACAAGACCCTGGCCAAGCGCCGCTCCTGGCGCAGCCCCTGGCGCCGCTCCTACCACAAGAGCAAGAAGGCTGAGTGAGACGGGGCCTGGGGGGTGTGGGGACATGGGCCAGCAGAGCCATGGGATGGGAGGGGGCTTCTCCACAGCTGCTCTCATGGCCCCATTGCCCTCCCTGGCCTCTGCCACCAGGTGGGAGCTGAACCCCAACTACTGCACTCAGGTGCGAGAGACGCCACCCTACGACAGGGGCCATCGCCTCCTCGACCTCATCGACATGGCGATCCTCGATTTCCTCATGGGTGAGCCCCTCTGTGCCTGTGCTGGGGGCTGTGGAAGTCCTTCCGGACCAACATGCCCAAGTGGCTCCATGCCCTGTGGTACCATGCCCTGTGAGGTTTGTTGGCCAAACTGTTGTTCAGGCTGCAGTGAGCCACAGTCTTACCCACAATACAAGCACCAGGGCATTTCCCTGGAATAAATCAAAGGTCAAGAGATTCCAGGAACACCCCAGCTGAATGCCCTGGACATGGGAAGCACCTTCCAGCACGCTCTAACATGCAGCCCCTGGAGAGCCAGAGGTGGAGATGATGCTGCCCAAGGCTCTTGCTGCCTCTCTTGTCCCTGGGCCATTTCTTCTTCCCTGCACTGTCCCCTCACCAGCATCTGACTAGGAGACTTTCCCATCTCCTCATTCCTGACCATGCCATGCCCTTGCCATTACTTCTGCTCCATTTGCCACCGCTGTCCCTCTGTTGGGCTGCTGGGATGAGAAGGGGCCTGGAGGCCTTGTCTGCTCAGTGAGGTCTCTGCTCAGTTCCCCTGTACGGCCATGGCCACCAGATGGACACCATAGAGGTGTCTCCAACCCTTTTCCCCAGGCTCTAGGTTTCAGTCTTACACCAGAAGAGTGCTCCATGTTCCTGGTCCCATCTCCGAGCCCACAGCCTGATAGCAAATTTGTTGGCCCACCACAGGCAATATGGACCGGCACCACTATGAGACCTTTGAGAAATTTGGGAATGACACTTTCCTGCTCCACCTGGACAACGGTCGTGGGTAAAGTTGGGGAGTAGGGGAGAGCAATCACAGCAAAGGGGTGGGGGGAGACCTCCAGTCCTGCCAAAATGCCACCGACACATCCTTATGGGTTTCTCCCCACCCCTAGCTTTGGCACACACTCACGTGATGAACCGTCCATCCTGGCCCCTCTCCAGCAATGCTGCAGGTAAGGGGCTGCCGCCCACCCCGGATCTGCCGCTGGGGAGAGGCTCCTCCTATTGAGACCTCTCCCTCCTCATCTCTGGCAGCATCAAGAAGTCCACTTACCTGCGGCTGCAACTGCTGGCCACCCAGCCCTACCGCCTGAGTGATGTGCTGCGAGAGGCTCTGGCTGCAGATCCAGTGGCCCCTGTCCTGGCTAAGCCCCACCTGCGGGCACTGGACCGGCGCCTGGGGAAGGTGCTGGTGGCAGTGGGACATTGCCTGGCCAGGGCAGCCCACCAGGAAGAGGTGTTGGTGGATGATGTGGGGTCATGGGTATGATGGGGGGCTAGGTACGCTGCTGTATTGGGCTGTTTTGGTGTGCTGCCAAGGATGATGTGGGGATTGATGTGCGGCTCTGATTCTTTGTAGCATCAGCTTTTGGTGGCGCTGGAGCTGGTGGCATGATGAACCAAGAGAGCAGGTTGTAAGGATAGCTGGGACAGGGAGGAAATTTAAATAAAAAGGTTGGCCTAGTGGAGAAGACACGAGCTGTGATCTTCCCCACCAAAGCCACTTTCCCAGCCCTGGCCTGTCCTTGTGTGCCTGGAAGTGTCACTTCAGCCCTCCAAAGCCTTTTAGGACAGGGTAGGGATTTTTCCTGCCTTTCCCCAGCAAGAGCTGCCAAACTGGAACAGCTGGCAATCTCCTTCTGCCCCACCCCCAGCACAGTGTTGCCCTGGTGACCCCCAAAAAAAGAGCTGAGCCTCCCCACTGCTAGTGTGGGGAAAATGAGGCAGAAGCTCCCAGATACACACCACTTATCTTTGCCCCAGTCTTCCCACACCCACTCAAAAACTCCTATAGCTCTGGCATCACCACCTCCTCCACAGGACCAGGGATGCAGCCAGGACAAACCCCACTCCCCTCAGAACATCTTCCCAAATCCCCCAGGAACTGCCACTGACTCCCTTCACACCCAAAAAAGTGGCTCCTGAGGAAGGGATGGGTTGACCTGGGGCTGTGCACCCTACTTAGTGCCTGGTGGTTCAGCACTCAGCTTATCCCCTAAGCCTCCCGGGGGGGTTAATCCACGCAGGGTTACGTCACCTGGAGCAGGTGCCATTGTAACAGCTACTGCCAGTGTACCCAGGTCGGGATAAGGGATTGCCGTCTGCATGGCCAGAGATAAAGGTGCCACTGGGGAGGGGAAGATGTCCTCTGTCCCAGCCAGACACTTGCAAAGGGATGGGAAGCCACGGGAAAGGGTGAAAAAGGGCAGCTGGCACAGTGGGAGATGGAGCTGGAAAAGCTAGGCAGAGATTTTTGCTGGAATAAAAAATGGGCTCAAAAGGAAGGGAAAAAAAAAAAAGAAGGAGACAAAGAGGATCTGTGTGTGTTACACAATGGGCCTGGGGATGCTGAATTGGGGTTTGTTGCGGTGTGCCCCCCCGATGCTGACACCATGTCCTCCTGCCACTGCCCTGGCTTCTACCCCAAAGCCCAGCACGTGGAGGAAAAAGGTTTCATGGTTCTTTTGCAATAGGTTCCTTCCCTTCTGCCAGCTTTGTATTTTTTTTACTCTTTATATAAATACCTTTTTTCCCCATACGCAAAGCCAGGGGGACCATTCCTGCACCGTGCCTCACAGACATAGCCTAAACAACCGCATCCAGGCACAGGTGGCCAGTTGTCCTGACTCTCAGAGCTCCTCCAGCAAATCTTTTTCCGAGGCGCCGTCAGATTTAAAAGGCGGGGTGTCTGAGGGTGGCTGTTTTTTCAGCCTGGTGAGTTTGCACAAGGTCCCATCTGTGCCGCAGTGGTTCAAGGTCCCATGGGAGCAGCCCGGTTTGGCTCACATGCCTCTGACGAGCCTGTTCATCCGCCCGTGGGAAAGCGAGGGCAGCGGGTGTCTGGGGCCTAGTGGGCCAGGGAGCAGCAGAACACGCCTGCCCAGTCGAGGCACACGGGTGTCGAGCAGGGCTGCCCACGCCTCTGGGATAGGTTCGGTCGTGACGGGTGGTGCCTGGGGTGCGGGGATTTCCCACCCCACCAGGACCAGCAAACCAGCCGCCCCAGCAAAGCCCAAACGGGCTTGGGGTGCAGCCCTGAACCTGGGAGCCCCCATTTTGGGTTGGCATCATTCACGCCCTTGGCTGGCAGCGTGGGCTGGGCTGGCTGCTGCCCGTGCGGGGGCATGGCAGGAGGAACTCCAGGGCGGAGGTGTTTGGGGACCAGGTCCCGGTGGGCAGCAGAGTGCGGATGGGCCCTCACCATCTGCCCCCCCAAAATGATGAAAATAAAATGAAATAAAAAGAATATGCCAGCGGCGGTAATAATTATAATAAATAGCGAAAACGAGATGATAAAGAAGAGGACCGCAGAGCGGTGTCCCTCCGCGGCGGCGGGGCGGGGCGGGGCGGCGG
>WBMY01008546.1:176146-208224 GCA_013397315.1 Donacobius atricapilla
CGGGGGTGCGGAGGGGCCGGGGGTAGCCGCCAAACTGGCGGACGGTCTGCGGAAGCGAAAGGGCTTACCGGGGAGGCGGCTCCATCGCAGGGCACCCCACGGCCGCCAGCTCGGGACGGCGTTCGTTGTGGGCCGGGACCTCTGCCACAGAGGTGGGGTCCCCGCGAGTGGGATCCCGCTGGATGCGTCCCTCCAGGGACCCTGCCACTGACACTTCCCTCTCTCCCCTGCCCTCTCGCTACCCCCCAGGTGAGCCGAGCCCTCCTCCGTGCTGCCGCCATGTCCCGCCGCAGCCAGCGCCTTGTCACCACCCGCTATTACCCCGGGGACGATGATGCCACGACCAGCAGCAGCACATCTCTGCTGGGTGGGACGCAGCTCCCCTTCAAGGAGACCACCGGCAGGTCCGTGGGGGGCACGAGTGAGGGTCCCCCTGCCAAATCTGACAGGGGCGGGGCATTCCATCCCACGCCAAGGCGCAGGGACCTTTCTGGGTGAGGTGTGGGGACAGCTTGCAGAAGGAAGCATGAGGGTGAGCCTGACGCATTCCGGCATGGCCGCCTTGGCACTGGCTGTGCCTCTGCTCCAGCCAAAGCCCCTCGCCGCCTGCCCAGGCACCTCTGCGTGCCCACGGGCCCGGCACGGGAGCCTGCCATGGGTGGGCCGGGTGCCAGCTCCCAGCTGCGGCTGGATGGCGAGAGGGAGGAGGGAGGAAAGAGGGAGGTGCGCTGCAAGTGCCGGCCGGAAAACCGCAGCGGTGCGAGCGGAAGCGATGCCCGGGACGGGCGGGAGGCCTCCGCAAAGCAGAGGTTGCAGCCTCCGAAAGCTGCCGCCATCCGGTGTGGAGGGAAGCGATGCTGGTCGAGGGATTGGGGTGAATTCCCCAATGGGTGCACTGTGGCCCCACGCCCCAACCTGTAACCACACGTCCGATGAACCTGTTCTCGCCCTGTGCAGGACGATCAGGAGGAAATCGAGTAGCACAAAGCGCCTCTCTCCCGCCCCCAGCACCCAAACCTCCTACTATAGCGAGTCCATGATGAGCGAGTCCTACCTGGGGGGCAGCCAGGGCCTTGCTGCCCTGGGTAGCTCCATGCTGGATGATGACCTGGACAGCAGCACGTACTGGGGTGAGCCTTTCCACTCTCCTATGGCAGCTGGGGACCTCCCTGGACACTGGAGAGTGTTGGGGCAACTGCCCAGGCTGACTGACTGGGTTGCCCCTTTTGGAAGTGATGCTGGATGATTTTTCTGTGGAACTCTGTGTTTTGGGAGCAGGTGGAGAGCTCTCCACCAGGAGGAGAAGAGGCACAGGGGACACCGAGTCCAGCAAGATCAATGGGGTGCTAGAGAGCAAGACATATGACACCTACACATCTTCATCTGGTTACTCCTCGGAGGATGACTATGCTGGTAGGGATGCATTAGTCTGTCTGTAGTGGCAGGAATGCAGGGGAGGCATCCCCAGAGGGACCAGCCCAGGGCCTGGCTGTACTCAGTGTGCTGCCAGTTCCCACTAGATGTCACCCCCAGTGCAAAGCCTTTGCTGTGGGCAATGCACTGGGATGCTGTCTGCATTGGTGACTTGCTGCTTCCTTTCCAGGTCACTGTTTCTCAGGCCAGAGTAGCTCTGGGTCAGGTCTGAGAACTGCAGCCTCCCGGGTGGCCTCCTTCCTCTGGCAGGTGTTTACCTCCCCAGGTGAGTGGAGGGCTGGCAGGGGCACTTCTACCAGCAGTGTTCTTGCCAGTCAGCATCTCTATTCTCCAGGTGCTGTGTGTGCTGTTCCCTGTTTGGATGGAGGGGTTTCATCCCCTTGTTGTGCCACCCTTGGGCATGGAGGGGACAACTCTGCCAGGACTGCTTCTGAAGTTTATTTTTTCTCCTGGCAGTTCAGTTCATGGGGTGGCTGTTCTCGGGGCTGGCAAGGGCCTGGTGCCGCCTCACCGGCACAGCTTCCCATCTGGACAGTGTCCCCTTCTCCAGGTGAGTGTGCTGGGAATGGACACCAGGATGGGAGAACCGTGGGTAAAGCCTGCAGGACCCTGGGAAGCGGAGGCACATTTGGGGTGGTGGCTGTCTTGTCATCTTTGCTTTCCCTCTGGCCCCCACCCAAGGTTGATGGAAGGTGGCTGCAGTCCTCCAGGCACCTCTTTCTTTTCCATGCTCCAGGCACTACCCATGTCTGAAGAGATCCTTGCTGCTGCTGCTGCTGCTCCTCCTGCTCCTCGCTGCGGCAGCCTATGGTGAGCCAGCCTCCCTTGATGTGCTGCCCTGAGATCTGGGGCAGTGCAGAGCATCCCACTGCCACAGCTGGGAGATGGGATGGCCTGGAGCTCAGTGCTCACGGCTTCTGGTAACCTGGTCTGTTTGCATCCCTGTGCCAGTGTCTCCTGGTAATCCCTGGAGATGCTGATGGCTGAGCCTCTGCATGTCCACCCTGTCCACTACTGTGGCCTATTACCAGCCTGTGGTTTTGACCATCTTATCCTTCTGTGCCCAGGAGCTTGGTACTTCTACCCAAATGGGCTGACGACACTCAACTTGCCTTCCTTCCCATGGTGGGGAGCTGGAAAGCTTTCCACCTCCTCTGATGTTCCTGGGGCAGGGGACCTGACCACGCTGGACCAGGTAAGCTTCAGCAAAGGCATGATAGTGGCCCAGGTGGGATGAATGCCTTGCAGGGGGAGCTGGGACGATGTGATCCATGGCTGAACAATTGCTTCTAGGGTACGAGGAATGGTGGGGAATGGGGAAGATGATAGCTCCACACTGGCTTCCCCCCAGCTTGCAGCCATCTCACTCTTGGGGTGTCCCTGGGATAGAGCAGGGGGAACATCTGCCTTCTCCTGGGAAGCGGCAGATGAACAAGATGCCACTGACTCCGGGGAATGGGTGGTCAGGGTCCTCTTTCACAGGGGTCCTGTGGAACAGGCACTTCTCTGGGGGGCTGCATCACATCCTGTTTTTGTCCCTGCAGGGGGGACACCAACTCCTGGCTCGCTTCCAGTCCCTGGAGAAGCGCTTTGAGGCACTGGAGGTCGAGCTGTCACAGTGGGAGCTGCGTCGTGGGGCGGCAGCAGTGACAGCAAGGGGAGAACCACCCCCGGGGGACATCCTTGTGCTGCTGGAGGGGCTGGTGAGCCGTCGGGATGCAGGGCTGAAGGAGCATCTTCGCACCGACATGGCGAACCACCTCCAGGTGAGTGACATGGGGAATGCAGGGAGATGGGGATGTGCAGGGCCAGGCTCTGATATTCCACCCTGTTCCTCATCCTTCAGGGTGAGCTGGGTGCGCTCCAAGCCCAGGTGCAGAGGGATTTAGATGGGCGCCTCGGCAAGATAGCACAGGCTTCCCAGGTAAGTGGATGAGCATGTGGTGGTACCTGGACAGGACACCCTCACCAGTGATGTCACAGGTCTCACCTCTTCCCCTTTTCCTGGTAGGAGATGGAAGCGCGCTTGCTGGAGCTGAACTCGGAGTGGCAGAGGTAACACTGGCTGTGGGGCAATGCCATTGCTCTCTTAGGGGCAGGCAGGTATCTGGGCGAGTTTCCCTCAGCCAGGCTTAGAAGGGGTTTGCAGGCCTGTTTTGGGACAAAGGAAAGATCAAGAGGCATAGTCTGGGGGGGAAGGAAGGAAGAATACATATGTGGGTGTCTGTGGGAGCCAGCACTGTGCCCTTGTGGCCAAAAAGGCCAGTGGTATCCTAAGGTGCATTAGGAAGGGCATTGTCAGTAGGCTGAGGGAGGTGATCTTGTCCCTCTACCCAGCCCTAGCTGGGCCACCTCTGGCGTGCTGTGTCCAGTTCTGGGCTCATCAGTACAAGTGAAATATGGAGCTCCTGGAGCAAGTCCAGCAGAGGGCTTTGGGGATGATGAAGGGACTGGAGAATCTCCCTTATAAAAAAGGGCTGATGGAGCTGGGCCTGTTCAGCCTTGAGAAGAGACAACTGAGAAAGGACCTCACCAATGTCTATCAGTATCTGAAGGGAGGGTGTCAGAAAGATGGAGCCAGGCTCTTCTCAGTGGTGCCAAGCAATAAGATAAGAGGCAATAGGCAGAAACTGGTACACAGGAAGTTCTACCTGAATATGTGGAAGAACTTCTTTACTGTGCAGTGACTGCACACTGGGAACAGATTCCCCAGAGAAGTTGTGGAGTCTCCCTTCCTAGAGATAGTCCAGAACCATTTGGATGCAATCCTGTGCATGTGCTCTGGGATGACCCTGCTAGAGCAGGGACGTTGGACCAAATGACCTGCTGTGGTCTGTTCCAACCTGACTGCCACTCCATGGCTGACAGCAGGGCTCCAAGAACAATGGCAGCAAATGATCTTTGCCACTGTCATTTTGCATCACTGTGAATGTGGCCCTTCAGCTGAGGGGTGAGCTGAGGATGCTTTCCTATGGGATGCAGTAGAAGAGGTCACTGCCAGTGGAATTAAAACTGGGTCTGGAGATGGGATTGAACATAGGTGATGTGGGATGAACCTCTTCCTCCAGTTTGCCGAGGGGAACTGGGTCTGTTGGCACAAGGTTTTCTTACCTTTCTCTTGGCACAGCTCAGTTCAGGAGAGCCTGCAAGGGACCTTCCAGCAGGAGGTGGGCAAGCTGGAGCAGGAGGTTGCGGTGCTGAGGAGGGAGCTGGCAAGCCTCAAGTCAGACCAGGAGGTGATGGGGAAGCACGTGGAGGGGATACTGGAGCAGCTGAAGACAGTGCGGGCTGATGTGAGTCCCTGGACCCTGGCCTGTTTGGCAGAAAGGCAAGTAAGGGTTCCTGCTCCAGGACTGAACTCTGTCCGCAACGTTCCAGGTGGAAGCACAGTTCCCAGTGTGGATCAGTAGGTTCCTGTCACAGTCCCAGCAGGATGGTGCTGCTGCCTTCATCCTCCAGCGAGAAGACTTGCAAGTAGAGCTCCAGGCTCTGGAGCACAAGATCCTTGCAAAAGTCCTAGAGGACCGGAGACTGTCAGCACGGGATGCTCAGGCTGGTATTGGAGTGGCCCTGCAGCAAGGAGGGACTGCAGGAGTGACGGAGGAGGTGAGTACTGGCCTGAGTCCCAGGGACACGAGGTGACCACAGGTGTGGGGTTGGGGACTGTGCCCCACTTCATGTGTGCAGGGGGCTGGCATGTGTACCTGGCAGGTGCCAGAGGCATTGAGAGAGCCCCCACAGCTGAGATATTGATCCTGGGCTCACAGGATGCAAGAGCACCCTTGAAACTCCTTCTCTGCCACTCCTTTCCCAGTTTGTGCCTGCTCTGTGCTCTGGAAGCAGTCACAGATGCTAATAGCTGCAGCCCTGCAAGGCTCTGTCTTAAAATCCAAGCTTCTGCTCGTGCATCCTTCACCTGGAATGTGAGACAGGTGCCAACAAGGCTTCCATGGATAGAGCATCTTGCTTATCCCCATTCTTCAGTAGCACTGCTGAGTTGTTTGGTGCAAAGCATTTCAGCAGAATGACACCAAGTGGAAAAAATGAGCCTGCTTGCTTTGGAAAGAGTTGCTGGCAATTCCCTGTGGAGTTAGTGGAGGGAGGAGTCAAGCTGGGATTAGCAGTCCCCATAGTCCGTGCAAGCTTTGTGTGCTCCTTAAAGTTTAGACGCAAAGTGATGCTGCAGGGTCCTAGCTCCTTAGGCTGGGTTTTGCTCCAGATGGATGCTCCAGCCATCTCTTCCTTTTCTGGATGGGGGGAGCTCCCATCAATCCTGTGGGACAGGGCAGGAGGGATCAGCAGATGATTCTGGGTGGTCTGTCAGGTTGTGTCTGGTGGTACCTCTCCTCCCTCTGGGCCAGCCCCTCTTGGGGACAGGCAAGTGCTGTGTGCCTGGGTGCTGCCCCTTCACTGCACAGCTCCTCTCCCCTGGGGTACTTTTAGCAACCTCTAACTAGGCTTCCCAGCCAAACGCATATCCTCTCATTTTTGCCACGGTGATTCATCCCCTGGCTGTTCTATCCCCTGGCTGTCTTGCGGGGAAGGTCCTTGCACCCTGTGCAGGATGCCTGCCCCAGTTCATCACCCTCCTGTGCCCTCTGCTCCTGCTGCAGCAAGTGCATCTCATCGTGGGCCAGGCCCTGAAGCGCTACAGTGAGGACCGTGTGGGGATGGTTGACTATGCCCTCGAGTCTGCAGGTAGGTGGTCAGGACAAGCCAGCTGTCCTGGGGAGATGATCATAGGGTGATGGCGTGCAGCTCACCTACTGCCATCCCGTCTCATGCCAGGGGCCAGCGTCATCAACACTCGCTGCTCAGAGACCTACGAGACACGCACAGCGCTGCTGAGCTTGTTCGGCATCCCACTGTGGTACCACTCGCAGTCCCCCCGTGTCATCCTGCAGGTGGGGCTGAGTGGGAGGACTGGGCTGGTTCTCATGGGGGTTTTATTGGGCTTTGACTGTTGCTCCAAGCCCACAGTCAGGCTGGTGGGAGAGAAATGACTGTGATGGTGGTAACATTGCTGGCATCTCACTTCCATGCTCGTAGCCAGACGTCAACCCTGGGAACTGCTGGGCATTTCGTGGCTCCCAGGGCTTCGCTGTCATCCGCCTCTCCAGCACTATCTGCCCCACAGCTGTGACGCTGGAGCACATCTCAAAAGCCCTCTCGCCATATGGGACCATCCCCAGTGCCCCCAAGGACTTTGCTGTCTATGTGAGTGCCCTTGCCCAGACCTGAGGGAGGGGGGAATGCAGCGGGAGGGCACTGGAAGGTCCAGCTGACAAACCCTATACCTGGCTGTGGGGTGCTCTGGGGCGGTTGGTCTTACCCTGAAGAAGAGGAAGAAGCAATACTGGTGGGGAGAGGGGCAGCACCAGGTTTCAGAAAGAGTTTGAGGGGACACAGGGACAAAAGCACCTTAGTAGGTGTAACTTTTGGTCTTTCCCCCCTTTATCCTTCCCCACTGGTCCCTGTTCCCATTTGTCTATTTTGACCTGGAAGAGCAGGATTGGGGGCCAAGCACACTTGCATCTCCCTCTCCCTCTTCTGCTGTGGATGTGTGCACCACCTCTGGTCTCCCTTTCTGATGACCCCTGGTTCTCCCTTTCTGCCTCCCTGCTTTTCCATAGGGCTTAAAAGAAGAAGGAGACGAGGAGGGCCTTCTCCTTGGACAGTTCACCTACAACCACAATGGCGACCCCATCCAAACATTTTACTTGGAGGTAAATGCTTTGCCGCTGGAGCACCAGAAGAAAATGGGGCCTCTGAGGTCTCTGAGCCTTAGAGAGCCCTCAAGGTCTCAAGTTTTTCTCTTCCCTCCTCCCCAAGGGTGACTCCATGGGCACATACCAGCTGGTGGAGCTCCGGGTGCTGAGCAATTGGGGCCACCCCGAATACACCTGCATCTACCGCTTCCGTGTGCATGGGCAGCCGGCGCACTGATCCCTGGCCCTGCATAGGATGAGGATGCTGTTGGGCTGAGAGCAGGAGGGGATGCATCTGATTCACTGCTTCGAATGTAGAAATCCTGGCATGTGCCAGCAGCCACCCCAGGAAGGTGCTCCCCTGGAGGGAGAAGAGCTGGTGTTGAAGGGGCGAGGCTTTCACTCTTCCAAGGATCGGGGTGGTGAGGCAAGAGCATCCCAAGTGGGTCCTAGTACAGCCTGGCTTGTTTTCAGTGCATATGGGACATTTTAACTTTTTAAGCTAACTTTGTATTGGGTTTGTGCTACCCCTCTTCCCTGTTGTCCCACTCCTTTCTAGCATGGCTAGGGCTTGGGAAAAGGGTGTAATTTTGTAATGTGCTTCATGCTGGCTCAGCGCAAGAGATTGGTGTGTGGGACCATGGTGCCTGACTTAGTGCTGCCACAGTAGGTGGGAGCCACTGGTCATGGCCACCAAGTCCACTCTACACAGGGTCACTTCTCTTGCCTCGGTGTTGGTTTGGGTAAAGATCTCCAGCCCTCCAATGCTGGGCTGGCAGAGAGGAAATAAGACAGTATTAATGAAGTATTAACATAAAACTAATGGTTTGGGGCAGCAGGAGCAGTGGAGCACGGCATGTGTTGATGACAGAGCCCAGCATGGTCCTGCCATCCATCCACTCAAGCCCTCCTGCTAACAGTAGCTGAGTTGGGTCTTGGTGATGCTGTTGGCCTCCCTGGCTGGCTGCCTCCCCAGTGTTAAGCTTGATGATGCTACTGAAAAGTCTTGTTGCTTGCTTTTCCTTTGGGGTTTGTTCTGATTTTTTTTTTTTTAAGAGGGGTGGGGAGCTATTTTCCAGTTAGGGTGTTGGGGCTGTATTTTTTGTGGGGGGGTTTGTAGTAACAATGGGAAAAAAGACTTTTTCCATGCAATTTGTACTTAACCAGAGAATGTTACATGGTGCCACTTGAATGAGTGGCTTAGATGTGGAGAGGGCTAGAGCTTTTTTTAGTAGAATAGCACACACAGTAGGATAAGCTAGAATGAGATGAACAGACCTGTTTAAAACACAGGCCTCACATTGTTGGTGGCTTCACAGCTGGACTTGGAAGCTGGGGTCCTCTGTGCAATGCTGCTGGTGGGGTGCTGGAGGCGTTCCTACCCTCTTTGCTGTGGATGTCCTCTGAGACTGCAATGTGTGGCCGTGGCCTCTTGCCCATGGCTGCATCTGTATATACTTGACTGTTAGCAGCAAGTGGGAGCTGCTGCCCCAGGGCTCTGCAGGGTTCTTGTGGGGGGAGACAGGGCAATTGCCAGGGCTTGCAGAGGCCAGCATGCAGAGCCACCTCAGCCTGCAGGGCTCCCTCAGCTCTCTGGTCCTCCTGCACCAAATGGCAGGTGCAGGCTGACCTCTTTTCTCTTGGAAGGGCTCCCTTTTCCTCCCACCTCTCTCCTCCTTGGCATTGCACTGTTTTCTGAACCCTGGCCGGGGAAGGATTTGGCTGGAACAGGAGAGGGAGTTCTGCCTGCAGTGGGCATCTAAATCTTGTCTGTGGTGTTGGGATGGGTGGAGACACAGCAGGGGTTTGTAGAAAGGATGCACAGGGACCTTCCCCAGGCTGGAGAGTGCTAGGGCCATCTGGCCCCTCCACTTGCTGGCTGCCTCCATCACACAGTTTGGCTTTTGTTCTTGGATGAAGTTAACAACCTCCAGCTTTGTGCTGTGTTTTCATTGAAAGAAAAGCTCAAGGTCTCATGGTCAGTGTTTCAGTCCCTGTCCAGTGCTGGTATTGTCCTTCCCCTGACACCATGAGGGCACCTTGTATTGATTCCCACTCTGCTTGAAGCAATGTAGGCATAGAGGAGGAGGGGCTGAAAAAGTGTCTTCTTTCATCATCCCCTGATGGACATCAGGCAGAGCTGTTGAGCCTTGTCTCCCTCCATGCCAGCCTGGGAAGGTGAGGATGGTGGCAGCACATCCCTTCTGAAGGGGTCTCCTTGCGCTGAGCAGGGGAAGTGAGCCCAGAGGGCACAGTCTCCCAACAGTCCTGTCTCCAAGAGGTTAAAATTACCCTGTGGAGCCTCTTGCAGAGCTGGGAGGCCCTGCGGCAGGGAGAATGCCGACCTGGAGCCAGAGCCACGGACTATAAATTCTCTCCTATATTGAGCGTAGTCTTAATTCTTGGCATCCACAGCCAAAGTTATTTTAAACTTGTCTACAGCTGCCGCTTGCCTTGGAGTCATGTCCATAAGTGCACTGAGCATATGGAGTTGTGCTTTTATGAATGCCTAGACCTGTTCTCAGCTCAGCAGACCAGCTCCTGTATTTATTTGAATAATAAAGAGAATAGAGATTAAGCCCTCCCTTTTTCTCACCTTTCGCTGGCTGCTGGAGCAAGAGCCCTAGCCATGAGCCTGGGAAAACTCCTTTTCTTATGTTCCTTCTGGGTCCCTGGTCTCTGGCTTGGACTGTAAGGACAGACAAGGTCTTTGCCCTAGAAAAAAAAGATTTTGTGGTAAATCAGGCATGCTGGTGACAGGCAGGAAAGGTGACCTATTCCCCTGAAAATGGAGTTGTAGTGGGATTTCTGCTTCTTCCACGTGGGTGTTAACTGCTCTGTCTGGGTTAGGGAGCATTTGGCTTTACAGTGCAAGCTTGCCCGGTCCTTTGGACGTGAAAATCTTTGCTGTTCTAAGTAAAACTCCCTGAGGCCACCACTGAGTGCTCATCCTGGGGCTTCGTGCTCTTTTCAAGCTGGTTTTAGAAGCCTCACCATGCTATCTGTGTGAGGAACCCCATGGACATAGGCTGAGGCTACATAAGGGTTTTCAGCCCCCAAATTCAGCATCAGTGCTGGGCTGCAGCCTGAACACCTGTGCTGAGTGCCTAGCGCCACTGGCTCTTGAGATCGTAGCTTGCAGTATTTCTGCAGCACTTCCTAGAGCTGCAGAAGTGGGCACAGAAAACTGCTTTTTCAGCATGTGCTTCATTGCCCAGGGGTATTTAATCCTAGAGCTAATGCTGAAGATGAGCCTGGTGAGGCAGGAGAAATGCAGAACAGCTGTGGGAGCAGATTTCTCTTATTTACTCGATTTCCCTCCTATTCTCTCTCCTCAGTTTGCTCTACAGGTGTTAAAAATTTGCCCTGCAGAAACAGATGGTTACAGATAGGAGTTTGTGTTTGCTGCTGTAGCCTGTTGCAAATGCTGCACTGTTTTGTTCCTTTTATTTTTTAACCAACAGATTGTAATTTATGCCTATGCAAGAAAAAAAAAAAAAAGACCAAGATATAAATGATATCAAAACTGCCCAGAGTGGTTTGGATGTTTTATAACTGAATTTGCTGTTGGGAATGATGTACAGTTAGTAGATAAGACAAATCTATTCTTGGAGCTCTTCTTTTATGTAGTTTTGTGGCAAATCCTTATTTTCCAGCCTGATACACTAACTCTAGGGCCAGTTAAAAAACTTATCACCTTGACATTGAGCAGGCTTGAGGATGCAAAAACTGCTTGAAACAATGCTGAAAACAAGACTTAATCCTAAAACCTCCAATTCCTTGGAACTAAAAACTTCTACTCGACTTAAGTCTGTGATATCATGGCTGTCCTAATTCTGCACTCACCTCTCAAGCCTTCCCATCCTTTGCCCTACCATGAGCAGAGCCCAGTTGGCCCTGAGGAGCAGCAAGTGAGGCTGGGTTAGGGACAAAGCCTGACACAAAGCCCAATTCAGGGTATCTGCGTGCTTCTCCTTTCCTTTACATGAGCTCTTAACTACTCATCAGCTACAAAGCAGGCGGAAACAAAATCTTCCTTAGCATGAGGAAGTTAACTTAGGTGCATAAAAAAGGCTGAAAAATGGGAAATTGAACTGGCTCGAGGAGGGTCACAACCATGTCTGCTTAACCTGGGCTTGGAGGAGGGCTTATGTTGAGGAATACCCATGCAGTTCCTCGCAGAACACCATGCTAGGGCCAGGCTTGCTCCCTGCTGGCCCTGGACCACCCCTCCAGGAGGAGAAGGGCTGGCTACCACAGCTTATCTATGAAAGGGCTGTGCAGAGCAGAAAAAGCCTTTGTGAATCTCTGAGATCAACTGAGGAGAGAGAAAACAGCTCCTTGCCAACCGTGCAGAGTCCCACTGTATTTGCAGAAACAGGTGAGGTACGTGTCCCAGGTAGCACAGTACGCAGGCACTGCAAGTGCTGTGCTAATGCTGCATCCTCTAGCAGAGTTTCTCTCATGGGGCTGGCCCCAAGTGATTGGCTGGAGCTGTTCTTCACACCCACTCACACATATCTCACACAGCACAGGCTCACACCACACTCGTGTTCTCATTTTACCACTCTGCCACCAAGGTGCACTTCATTTTGGCCAGAGTAGAAGCTGTCAGGGCCATGCAGAGGCTCAGCAGCAGCTCTCCTGTGCTGTGCCATGTCCTGCCCTGCCATCACTATGAGCACAGCCTCCTCTTCTAGCTGGGAAAGGAAGCTGGTGCCAGGAAACCTGCGTCCTCTGGCTTTCTGCCTGGTTTTCCAGAGGGACAAAAATCAAGAAGACACACTTTTACCTGGAACAAACTTTTTAAAATTTATTTTATAGATCACACCAGCCTGAGTGATCTGTAAATGCTGGTCACAAAAGAGAGATCACAACACCTCCTTTGCACAAATTGACGTGAACCTTCTTTCAGTCTCGGCAGTCTCCTTCATTTGGAGCACAAGGAATGGAGAAAGAGAAAACCGCCTGGAGCTCCCTGCTCCCCTCAGAAGCAGAGGGCAGTGAAATCAGATGCAGTTTGATGCTGCTACAGGGCCAGAAGACAAGCCAGGCCCTTGTGCCCTGCTTAGCCACACCTCACAGCCCCTCACGATGCGGGTGCTATTAGTGTTGTAGCCACCTATAGTTCCTCCCTTGCCAGGAGAGTGCTGGTATTTAGGCACATAGCTTGGAAAACGACTGTCAAACCTTCCCCTTCCACCCACTGCAGTCTCTAAGGCAAAGGACCCTCATCTCTAAACCACATTTCTTGTCTCTCCCTTGCCTCTTAATGCTCTTGGAGTGCTGGTGCTGGCAGCGGGAAATGTGCTCTGCCACTCAGCCGGCCGGCCTGAAAGCCTATCCTGAGTCACAAGGTGAATTGGAATGAACTCCACACAGGTGACACAGAGTAAGGAACAGGAACAACCCACTAAGGAGGGACAGAAATTTTGCAGTCTGTCTCCAAAATAAAAGTCCTTCATTGGAGGAGGAAGCGCTCAGAGAAACTGACCTGACTGCGCCTGCTGAGGAGAGCCATGATTTGCTGAGGATGCCACCTCCTCCTCAAAATGCTACCACACTCCCAGAGCTCACCACAAGCTGGCAGAGGATAATTCCTGTCCTCACTGGAGTCAAGCAAGGAGGCAGGATTAGAAGAAAACAGATCAAAATAAGCAGGGAATCAATTACTTGAAAAACTCACTAAATGGTTAAAAATCCCATTCCAACAGTAATTTGTAAACTGTCCTTGCAGGGCTTTCTTGGAGAAGCCAGAATTTCTCATTAAGAAAAATAAAATCTTAAAAGTAATTCAATGAAAATCAGAAAAATTACCTCGTACTTCCAACCTTGAAAGCACTTCTATAAATTTGGTACAAGTTTGTCACTGCCCTCTTTGGCCAAGAGGGGAAAAGAAAAATCCCACCTCTTCCATGGCAAAGTTTGGCCAGTGAGTTCCAAAAAGGTTTTGGAAATCTTGGAGTAAACAAAATCAAGGGGAGGTCATGTTAGCCTGGTATGTATCTTCCAAACGTATCTTGCCACCTGTGACCTCTGTCCATCGAGGTGAGAAGGCTTTCTCTGGCTCAAGGGACGGACTGACTGCTCCTGCACTGTTAATACTGTCAGTGGAGCTGCTGCAGCCTTAAGAGGCAGGTTAGATTTGCTCCAATGTGCACTGAACACACACTAGGAAAAGCAGCACGATGGGAAAGGGAATGGGATGGGTAAATGTTTGCCCATTTAACTCTGTTGCTATTTAAAAATTTAAGTGCTATCAACATTATTTGAAGATTTTGAGCATAGGATCCCTGAACTTAACATCAGCAACTCCTTTCCAATTTGTTTCCCTCTTAGATGTACAACTAAGGAACTTTCTCATCATCTCCTTCAAACTTCAGTCATTACGACATTAAATTAATAGTTTAAGAGGGAGGGAATCCAAAACATATTTGGCACAAGGCCACAGTGGTGATGAAACAATGCTCCATGGAGCCATCCTAAACAACCTGTTTTAACCTTTGCAAGTCTGAAATTTCAGGCATCTGATAACCCCTAGATCTGAGACAGCAAATAGGGGAGAGCAGCAAGTCCTGTGGACAGAAAGGGTTGAGGGAGGAGAGAGGCAACTAACTGGCTCTTTGCAGCTCTATCCAGACTCCCCTCTCATCTTTGTGCACACAAAATATAATAAAAACTAGTAAGAATAAAAACTAAGCCCATGATGTACAAAAATGTGTCGACAGGGGGAGGAGGAAGGTGTCAGTTACTCAGTTCTCTGTCTTATCACCTTCATTAGCTTATAAATTATGCTCCTCTCCATTGCTTCCTGCAGGGAGGAGGGACGATTCTTCTGCAGCCAATCAGCTGGGATGGGTTTTGGTTTACGCTGCTCTGGATCTTTTGGATAAGAGATGAAGGGAAGGGGAGGAATTCCTCAGAGAGAGGAGGAGTAAGAAATTCAGCAGCCACTGGCAGGAGTCACACAGGCTCCCTGAGATTTCACTTTATGGCGCTGACCCCCGCGTCGACGGCCTCCTCCTCCGACTTTTGACTGAAAAACAAGACTGACTTTAGTGCAAAGCAATACCTCAGTTGGGATACCAACACAGCAGAATTCAGATGGATCACACACACATTGAGACAGCGGCAGGGCAGTTGTGACTGATCAGCTTTCTACCACTGCAGGAAGGAGGTAAGGCAGGAGGGAGACCAACATACCATGAAGGAAGGAGGAGAGACAGATGCACCACAAAGTTTTGCCCTTCAAGCTGGGAAGACTTTGATTTCCCAAGCTTCTAAATACTTCACTCCCATGAGAGCCAGCAGGTGCCATGGGGTTCAGCATACAGGAAATCAAGGCCTCAGGCTCCCTTGACTTCGTGCAGAATTGAAGGAGAGTCCCCCACCCCCTACCATGGCTCTCAGGCTCACCTGACTCTTTTCCCAACCTCAGCAAACCCACTCTTTCTCTTTGAGAGCAGCCAAATACCTTATTGCCCTCACGGACATGGGGCTCTTCATCCAGTGCAGGCTGAGGGAACGCAGCAAGGAAAGAGAGGAAGACGTAAGCAAGAACAAAAGCAACCCAGAGTCTCGGGGAGGGATGAAAGAGAGAGCAAGCTGGGACCACTACTTACAACCACAGTGATGCTACAAAAAGACAAGGACGAGATGGAGGACGGGTGTGAAGCCCTAGGCATATGGAGAGGGAGAGAACCCCTGCCAGGGGCCCCCCTTTGATGAGCAGTCTGGCTCCAGAGGGTGAGATTTGACTGTGGCAACTAATATAGCTAGAATTACGGGGAACACCCTATCACTTGACAGAGTCAGTTCCTGAACCCTCCACTTCCTGGGCAAGTACCCTACAAGAAGACGTTTCTTCTATCAGCAGTAAGGCTGATCAGTAGGCTCCCAAAGCCTGCAGTGAGGACTGAGTTTCCATTCCTTTCAGGCCAGAAGGACTAGGTATCCTCCATGGACAAGATGAACTGAGAAATCCTAACCAACAAAACAACCTGGATAAATTTCTCTAAATAGAAATTTAAAACCTTTCCTTCTTCTTGGATGTCCCCAGCCTTATTTTTCGACAGGGCAGACGAATACCTGTGCCTAATACTTGGGTTGCAATCGTAGGGATATTCTACCTCTCATTCAGACATCGAAGACTCGTTCTGTGACTGGTTGTTAGATGTATCACTAGTCCAGCTGCTGGGTATATAGAGACACTTCTTCACTGTGCACAAGGTCAAAGTAGTGAAACAGGTTGCCAAGGGAGGTTGTGCAGTCTTCCTCCTTAGGAGGTTTTTAAGACATGACTGGATAAAACCCTGAGCAACCTAGCCTGACCTCACAGCTAATCCTATTTAGAGCAGGAGGTTAGACTAGACACTCCTGAGATCCAACCTGAATTGTCCCAGTACCCTGAGCTGCTGTCTGCTGGAAGGTCAGCCATGGAGCAATCCAGTCATCAGAGAATTATGATTCCTGCTGTGAGACTACTTATATTTCTATTTGTTTATGTGGCAAGGTGAGTTCGAGGTATGAGGGGATAATTCTTGTGCTTTAGAGTGCCCTTCCCCCAGTAGGTAAAACCAGGACACAAACAGCTAGGACAGACATGGTATTTTCCTCTCTTACCAATGGTTGCAGGGCAGTAGGTGTCAGTGGTGCTGCAGCTGTTGAGGGGGCCTCATCCCCAGCTGCTGGGCCTCCAGCTGCCATCCCAGCGGCGGGAATGCCATCCTCTCGTTTTGTAACAGCTCCCTTCTTTGTTGACTGCATCTTGATCTGCTGTGGCTTGGAGTTCATTGGTGAGTTATTGGTGGTCTGGAGTAGCTGCAAATTGCAAAGGGAGAGGCCAAACTTAGCAGTAAACTAGCCAGGCTGATCTGGCGAGGTTCAATGCTGCTTTTTAACAAAAAGCCTCAGGAGAATTTGTTAAAATAACCATAAGGAGAAGAGTGCAGCAGCTGTTCAAAGAAACCTAGACCTCTGATCTTCCACCCTTGGAAAGGGCCACGTGGCTGAGGTGACGCTCTAACCTCCACAACATGACTCAAATGGACCAGCTACAAGATATCAGAACGAGACTGAGCCTTAAGAACCTGCAGTATATGGCTCAACCCCTCCCGTTACATTCCCTCATTCACACCAGCTAAATACCCACCACATGACAAAGCACAGTGGTCAACCTCGACCCATGTCAGGGCTGATGCTTGAGGTTGAAGCACAGCCTCCTCCCTCAATTTTCCAGAGCTCTCTGGATTCTCCTGCTGTCTACTCAGTGTAAGAAGTATCTAATGGGCAAAAGCAAGTGGGACTTGGCAGCCTTTACCTTAGTGATGGTACCCACAGCTTTGGTGCGGCCTTCCCGGAAGACCAGCCGCTGGTCTATATGTAAATATTCCGGGGTTTTGATGAAGCGAAAGTGCACCGTGGCTTTGTCCCCTGTCCGCAGGCAGTCCTTGTCCATGCTGAGAATCGTGGCTGTCTGACGGATGCTGCCACAATGCACTGTGAATGTAAAGCACAAAGACTTTCAGCAGCCACGCTCATTAGTGGAACAAGCTTCAGAGACACATCTGAGGCAGCTCCTCACCCTACAGCAAAGATCATAAGCGTCATGCAGTTGCCTTTGTTCCATCCCCAAAAAGAACATGCATATAAGCTAGAACAGCTGCCTTCAAATTGTGCCTCTCCTGAAGCACCCTCAATAGAATCCTACACACCAAGCAGCTGGGCTAGAGCTGTCTCAGATGCAAAATGAGTCTTTCCATCAGCATTTGAAAATGGAGAATCTTTGCATCACGGAGATATAGCACAGGCAGGCTCCAAGTACACTTGAGGGCACGCATCTCCTTTTTATCTTATAGCCTCCCCCACTCTCCTCTGTAAGCATCCTTCCCTCTCTCTTCCACAATGCTGGGAAAGGCAAAACCAGGAACTATGGCATATATTCAGGTTGTCAGAGACATCAGGAGCAAAATTATCTTAGGCTAGATCTGATATAAACTGCTACCACTGTGAAACAAAGACAAACCAACACTGACACACGTACCCATGGCTTGATATCGTGGGCTGATGGTGGTGGGGTGATGGAGAACCAGAATCTCTGCTTCAAACTCCCACGACGCTTGTGGATTCAGGCGGGGTGACACCATTACCATGCCTTTCCGGATGGAAGAACGCTTGATCTGAAAAGCAGAGACACAAAAAACCTTAGCATGATTCTCCAGGGAAGAAATCTGCTGCTCTGGCTGACTGCATCCAGCAGAATCCTAAGGGATTTCACAGATACTATCTCATGCCCAGCAAAAGGCAAAGCAAGAGCTGTGTAGCTGTATGTTATGTATAGGCTATTATGTAAAGGTTGCAAAAAATTGAATTCAGATGAAGTTTATAAGGAAGCTTTAGAGTACTGAAAATGCTGGACACGTGACACATTTACCTCACTGATCCTTTAAAAGCAAAACATACATCCTGGTTGCACATTATCCAAGAAAATAATCTCTCCAAAGTCATGTCTGTTAATATAACATGATAAGCCTGAACACATGAAGTATGGTAGCTTAAACTGTATCCCCTTAAAATCTGTGCAGCTTCTATTGACAGAAACCTTTTGCAAGAGGACTCATATCAAATTTTGCTGATTTTTAAATCCCAAATCATGCAGCTGGTCCTACAAGCCAAGAGGAGTAGTGTAAACATGCTGTCCAGGCTACTAATGCAGTTCCAGCACGAAAGGAGACTTTTCTTGCAATGCCTCCATTTTCTTAGATATCTCCAACATCATTATCTAGTGGCATTGCTATCCCCTGGCAGCTCCTAGGAGGAAAAAGCGAGGATGTGGAACTACAGAGATGCTATGGGATTCCATGCCACTGCAAAATGAGGCAGCTGATGTTTATAGAAACAGCCTTACTGCAGCTGAACTCTGAGAACACTTGAAAACTAAGAGAGGGAAATCATCTCACCTTCTTCAACGCAAAGGAGGCAGTCTGGCCTCCCCGCACCTCCTTGACAGGCATCCTTTTGCGGTGGATGGACTTGACCGCAATAGAGAGGAAGTTGCCAAGGGGATCTGGCCCCAGCAGCAGGGTGTCATTTAGCTTGATGAGGCCTCTCAGTGTCGTCCCAGAGACAACTGTTCCTACACCCTATGCCAAAAAAGAAAAACCAGTAATTTTGGTTACTCTACCAGGCCAGCAGAAGAGCTCTAGAACTCTTCTCTCTAGAGAAGATACCTTCTTCAGCCTAAAAGAGGGAACAGAATATTCTTCCAAATACCAGGCCCCTTACCGGGACGGAGTAAGTATCGTCTATCTGGAATTCTGCTGGCTCTTCTTCCCTGTAACTGGTCCGTGGAGACAAGAGATTAAGAAACATCTTCAGCAAATCTAGATTCTCTCCAGTAACATTTGAAATCTGGAAAATTGGGCACATCCTGTAAAGGAAAATTGATGAAAATGGAGTTAGTTCACCTTCCTACCTGGCTTTCCACATGTAGGGAGACATCCAAAATCTTGGGACTAATTCAATACACAGTGCTAGGAAGGGAGAGCCTGGCAAGCAGTCAGATGCACAACACCCCGTGTTTGAAAACCTGCAGCATTGCCTCTGCCTTCCAATGACATTGGTATAAGGTTCTGAAGGACTGAAGGAGGCCAAATGTCCAGCCGACTTTTGCAGGCTGCCCAGAAGCAGCCTCTCATTTCTGCCTCAGAGAGGGGAACACAAGCAGGTCAACCTCAAAATCAACACACCACATGGCAGATGCAACCTTCACACATCTAGACAATGGGACTCTCTGAATCTCCTCACCCAGTCTCCACATAGGATTGAAAGAGAAATGATTCTCCTCTACTCCAGTTACCTCTCTGAGCTGAAGTTGGAGGCTGTTACAATGACATCATCCTTGCTCTGAACCAGCACGGGAATCTTCCTGCACCCTGGGGACTTCAGCAGTCGCTGTAACAGCTTCAGGGTTTCTTAAAGGGTGAAACGAATATTGTTAGGGCAGCATCTCCTGTCTTTACAAATCACTTTTGTGGGGTCTCTCCCTGAAGGGGGATGGGTGTTCTGGCCACAGATAAGACAGGAGAGGATGGCTAAAGGTGAGACTGTGAGTTTGCTGCAGCCCAGGTAGGCCTTAGGAGCCATTCCATCTTCCATTTCATGCCAGCTAGCCTGCTGCCAAGTGACGCCATACATGAACAGACAGACAAGTTTGCAATGCTGTGGAGTAGACATTTTATAGCTGTTAGTGGCTTTAAGCAGTTACCAGGTATCTCCTCTTTCTAGAAAGGATTTTTCATAGTGAATTAATTGAAGATCAGGACTCAGTGACAGAAATATTTGAGAATATGCAAATTGGAAATCAATTTTGACTGAGCAAACCTCAATACATTTTCCCTGGCAGTCAACTGGCCATAGGAGGCTGGAGGAGCATGAAAGAGGTAAAGATTATCATCACAGACTAGGACAAGGCGGGTGGACCATATTCAGAAATCAGTGTTTTGGGCCAAATCTCATGGCTACCGATTTTCAGCTTTTGCCTCTTTTTAAAGTTATTTTCTGAGCCTCATATCCAGCAGCCAGCAGGGACATTACCTGATGCACTAGCATCAACCTCCTACAATAAATAAAGGAAAAACAGAATCAACCGCCTGACAATAAATAAAGAAAAAACAGAAAAGGGTACTAAGGGCTTAAAAGAGCAAATAGTTTATGTTCTACAAGTGTCATCCAATTATACAGGTTTTTGTAATAAAATGATTGCCTATGGGAAAGTAATTATTTTGGATACAGAAACACAAACATCTAATCAGGCCATCTGCTCTTCACAGATATACTTGAGTCAAATCTTGAGTCTATTTACTTTAAACAGAGCATGTCACAGGAGTAGCTGTCCCATGAGCATCTCTTCTCACACTGAGCCAAAGGTTCTCTCTTCTTCCCAGTTATTAGCTTATGGTCAGGTTTTACATTTATTTGCCAAACATCTAGTATAGAGATATACAGATTATCTTCTGATCACATGCATCTATTTGCTCGAAACATATCTAGGATTTTTATAGTAATAGAACTACAGACAGCACCAGGAGTATTCACTTCCCTGATTCTAGGACTGATTTATAAAAAAACCCCATTGCTCCAATTAACCACACCCATGTTTCTGAAGGCGTGAGAAATGCTTAAAGAGAATTTTGTAAGTGAGAATAGGTTACAGCCTGAAAAAACATCATGCATGGGTTAATGGGACACTGCTGGGGTTAGAGGTGCTGCTTTAACTCTGCTGAGAAAAAAAATCACTAACCCATGCTACTTATTGCCATCCCTGCCCCATCCTGCTACCTTAGCATACCTATGTAGCTGCTTTAAACCATGATTTATTAAGTGTTGGTTGGCTGTTCAGACAAGAGGAAGGAGCTGCTGTAGTTATGCCAGCATACCTGAGAAGTGCCTAGGTGAGCAGGAGGTAACAAGCAGCTGTCCCTTCAGTAACAGCAGTGGGAGATCAGGTCTGATCATAGCCTAAGAACACACTCAAACTGTGGGCAGGGAGGAAAGCAGCTTTCAAGAGAACTTACAGACTTTTCCTCCAGGTTTAAATACCCAGAGAGAAAGCAAAGCCCAAACCCCAACTGTATGCTGCTCCTCTTAGAGCTCAATTAAGCAAAACCTCACAGCAAACGCTTTTGGGCTACTCAGCTGAGTCCCCAGCATGGGTAATTTTGACATGGTGAGTGAGTGTAAGCCAACCACCTGCAAAATGAGCAAGGGAAAAGGATAGATTCCTGGAAGATGTTTAGGACACAATCAGAACCAAATGAAGCAGCTTTCTTCCAGCAGTAATTCCTGAACCCAAGCAGAGGACAGCAACACATACAGAGGCAAAAACAGCCCTGGAGAGACCATGTAAGACTCACCTTGCAGGATGTTGGCAGGGCACATGTCAATCTTGGTCACCACAACGAAGACAGGAACGTTAAGTGCAAGCGCCAGGCCTAAGTGCTCCTTGGTCATTCCAACAATCCCAGCGTTACTCCCAACCTACACCAGCGATAAAAAATACAGGGATGCCAATGCTCCTTCTGCAGTAAGATGGATTACAGAGAAGGCCTTCTGTCAGACATGCAGTAGACTGTGATTAGGTTGTAAATGTGCCAATGGGGCCAGATGAGCAGACCCAGCTCATCTCAGATGTTGTTGGACACAGGCAAAGGACTGACTCATTTCTCCCCAGTTTTAACAAGGTTTTCTAAAATTCAGAAATCTTTCCATTTTCAAGAATCACAAACCTTGGGCCTGTCTGGGACTCACAGTCCTGGGGCACTTATTTTACAGTACAGGACAGATAGCCACAGAGGCTTCTGCTGTCCTGCACTGTGAGATGCTGCCTCCCTCCAAAACCCCACAGGCACTTTGCAACAGGAAAGAACCTGAGGCTGTTAAAGGTGTGAACAGCACCACTCCAGCTGGTAGGGTCCATTTTTCTTGCTACCTACCATAAGCATGCAGAAGTCAGGCAGGTGGCCAGTCATGCCAAAGACAGTGGTTTTCAGGTATTTTTCATGACCAGCCAGGTCAATGAAAGTTATGACCTTGGTGGATTTCTCACAGATCTTTGTCCATTCCAAGCTGCCACCATGGCTGTCAGGCTTGTTCACCACGTTGCCCTCGCTGTCAAAGCCCAGAATATCATTGCCCACACTGCTGGTGCGGCCTGACTCAATCTCGTGCTTGTGGCGGAAGAGCTTTTGCCGAGCAAAACCCCGGCCATTGTCTAACTCGCCGTGAGTCAAGACACCTAGCAAGGTGCTCTTCCCTGCGTCCACATTGCCAACCACTGCTACCCTGCAGGGGAAAGGAAAAAGGAGCCTGGTAAAATATAGTACCCGAAGAAATGAACAAGTGATCAAAAAAACCCAAACATCACTGCTCCTGTAAATAACTGGCTTTTGCTCCCTATCCTTCAAACAGAGATTAAAAAATGTAAGAGCTTCACAAGCACAGCAGAGATTCTTTTACAGTTATTAACTAACAGCGGAGATCCCAGACTCTGGGGACTGGGATGTGGAGGACTGTGGAAACATGTCAACCGAATGTGACATTGCTTGATGCCACACAGAGTGTCTCTATTCCAACTCATTGTCTCTGCAATCCAACATAAACACTGTGGCAATTCAAAAGGAAGGCTAAATCCCAACTTGGTCTAGAACACCTCTGCCTTTCTCACATTTCTCATGTTGCAACAGCACCAAACGCTAAGTAGAGCACAAAAATTAAAATCATTGTTGCCCGAAAAGGATAAGCTAAAAAAATGTGAAATATTTTAGCAGAAAGTCATGTCCTACAGCAAGCTCCTTCTTTGACTCTGATCAATCTGTCTATTATGGCTGTTGGCAAATGTTGGAAATCCTCTCCATCCAGGCCTGGGCAGACTCTCAAGTTATGTTATGTAAGGCAGTATATGTCCATTAAAAGGTGACTTGGATCATCACAGTCTTGGAACAGAACTGGATCCTCTGTGAAAAGTACTGTGTTCCAGCAGTGTGTGTATATACACACACACATACAGCCACATGTGCCTGTGACTTCCCTCTGGCAACCCGGCACACAGAAGATGCCCCCAGCTGTGAGGCTATCACCCAGAGAGCAACAGCCCTCTGTTAAACACAGACAAATTTCCACCAACAGTTTGCTCACAAAAGAGACAGCAACAACAACAAAAAGGCAATTTCATCAGCAAGGAGTGGTTTAAGTTCGACTCCCTTTGTTGGGTAGCTCCAACACTCAGACTTGAAGTGGCATTGCTGGCTCAGCACCACGCACTGCTCACACAGTAAAAATGCAGTTGAGCTGCCGACTAACCCTGTCTCCACCCAGCTCCTCACCTGACCTCCAGGAAGTCGTTGTCACCCACACGTTTCCGAACGAGGTAGTCGCACACCTTGCCCCCCGCCTCCTGGTGCTCCCTCAGGAGGATCACATCTGCCTCGATCTGCTCTGCCATGCTCTTCAACGTGGCAAAGGACGCCTCCATGTCTGACTCACTCAGACCATACTCAGTCCCATCTGGTGTGGCATTGAGGACACAAAGGGCAGTCAGTGAGCACCACCTTGCAACAGGCAGCAGCAATGTCATCCTGCCTGGGACCTTCATACCCATCAGGATTTATATGTGAGCTGGAGATGTCAGCCATGTACACAGAATAAACAAACTTGGCCCAAAATAAAAAGGGATGGCCTTCACTCTAAGTCTTAAAAAACACTAGAAAAGCACCATCTTTCATCCAGAAGAGTTTTCTTCACAATTTTTACATATATGTAGGGATTGGCAAGAAAGACACATTTCTGTCTATTCCCTTACTTCACCTGCTGAAGGTACTTTCTGTCCTTCAGTCAGATAAAGTAGCTCCTCTTACATTGCAAGAAAAGGTAAAGCATGAATAAAAGGAAAGCTCTGAGTGAAGCATCACCACAATTAGCCAGTAAATGTGGGACCACAGTAAACGATCAGCTTTATTAAACCACGCCCCAAATACACATTTTCTGCAAGTCTGACCTGCACAGCAGTTTCTTTAGACCTCATCTCCTCCAGTAAAAACCAATGCTTTTGGCATGTTTCACTGCCTTCATCTTAGCACTTGAAAGAAATGCTGACAGCACACAAGATCAGAAAAAAGCAAGGAGGCACTGCTTCCTTTGAGCAGCTCACCCAAGCAAAAGAGATTACAGTCAGAGCATGCCAGTGGCAACTATCTAGACAGAATCAAGGCCACCACTGTCTCTTTCCCAATCCAGGTGCTGTGAGGGTGCACAGATTTGATCCCAGAAGCTCCTCTGTGGGTAAAAAATGCCAACAAAACAACAAATAAAGGTGGAGAGCCACACTGCACCCAGATGACCAAAGTTATTGCCATGTGTACATGTTCATATGCATGGCTGACTCATTGGCTGGTAAGCAAGAACTGCAGTTTGCATGAACTTATCAGCATTTTAATTACTGCCCAGCTCTAAAACTAGCTGAGTTACTGGATGATTTCCAACCTTGCTCATAAGCTAGTTGAGACTGAGGAAAACGAAAATGAGCCTTGGGTTATAGGTGGGGAACAAGTAGGGGACAGGAAGACACAAGGGAGATAGGAAAAGGTCACTATTGGTGAACTAATAATCTTCCTGTGGCAGTTTCAATTGCTTCTCAGTCAGCTGAGTTTGGTTATCTGGGATAATCAAAATCACAGATGCTGAAAGGGAATGAGAAGGAGCAACAGTGGCAGGGATACCAGGATCCTTTTGCTGTTGAAAATATCCCCATCTTCCTCAACTATGCTGCAACCCAAAATGAAGTCAGAAGTTTAACCTCATATTTTAAGAAACAAATGCCTACTTCTAAGTAAATCATTGTAACAACCACCAGTTAACACTCTCACAAGGTATCCTAAAAGAGAAAGCAGGTACTAGCCTGACTAGCTAGATCTCCACTGCAGATATGCTTATCCCAAACACCAAGGATACAGACTACATGTAGGAAGCTTGTCTAGAGGTAAAAGCATAATACCTGTGATACTGGCTGCATGAACACTGGCCATCTTATTGTGGTGTCTCCTCTATGTTGGCTGCTTCACAAAAAGTCCAAGAAAACCCAAAAAGCACACAGTTCTGAAGTCACACAGCTCCCTCCCTCCATTATTTCAGCCATCCCTTGCAGGGTGTCATATTCTTCCTCAAACACAGCAAATGCCTGATCATGACAACTTCATATTCAGTAGATATCCGGTACACTTGAAACATGCCTTTCACCTTATGATAACCAAAGACAATTATTTTATATTCAGAAATTTCCATTTGAAAGCAAGGGCATGCTCAGTATTATTGTACCAGTATCAGATGCAAATATTAAAATTGTCAAAAAGAACAATAATGTCATCCATGCTAACTGGTAAAATCTGCCAAGGCAAATGATCGTAGTCACACACAAATTAATGTGATAATAAAGGTTTCATGCTGAGCAAAGGAAAACCTTTCCCTCCATAGTGGACACATATTAACACAGAAAATCAGCAGCATATATTTTGGCTATGTGAAGCATCTATAATACATTCCTGTTGGGTAAAAACATGTTATTTCCAATGGAGCAGTGAACAAAATCAGACAAAATAAGACCTTCACAGATATTGAGGACACCTGTACTAAAGTTGTTACTCTAATTTTAGATACTTTTTCTTTTCCTGGTGTACTCAGACAAGATATGCCTTATTTCCAAAAAAGAATTTGCATGATTTTATTAAAAAAAAAAGTTTAGCTCCACTACATGAGACAGTTGTTGGCAGGAATAAAATAAAATAATCTGTCCCACATATTCTGTTATATTTTATGGACATTTTCAAGCATTACCTTCAGCAGTAGTTTAGTTAGATGAACCAGGTTTTTCTTATCATTTTAATAATTTTTTTTGTTTTTTGCTGGGAAAGCTATACTCACCTGATCCTTGTCCAATGACATAGATGGTCTCCCCACATCCCTCATCAATCCTCTCTGACATCTGCAGGAGCAAACTGTCATATTGCTCTGAAGTTGGACTCACCATCACCAGCTGGAAAAAAAGATTGAATATCCATTTGCAGATGTCGGGCAAACAATTTCAAAACCAGCTTCAGTTACAAACACAATCAATCTATGTGCTTTACTGAAAGAGAAGGACTCTTTTTCCAGGACCACTTTGTGGTGGTTTTGTTTTGTTTTTTAAACCAGTTCTGCTGACAGCTATTTCCCTGTGACACTGCACAAGGCTGTTTGTCTGAGCTCAGAGTTCATTTATGCAGGAAAATACACTTCAAAGCAAGTAAGAATACCAAGCCTCTCATTTTGATGTAACCAGTGTTTAAAAGCCACATTTAAGCGAACACTCCAATATGTTTTCATTCAAGGAAAACAGAAAGGGGAGCAGGTATTTTCTCCACAGAAATTCCTTAGCTGGGTACTCCACAGTCTCTGCTGCAAAGAGTGCTGCTGCTCCCCTGAAACATGACTGGACAGCCAGAGAAACCCCACCAGAGCTCACTGCAGAGAACACCTGGGCACCAAAATCCAGAGCATGTCCTAAGTCTTTCACATATTTGATGTTCCCTTCTGTTTTCTGAGGGAGCAGAAGGAATGGAGAGAACACGAATAAACATTATTTTCAAATTTTAGGTACTTTACACTACAGTGCTGAAGGGCAGACATGCAAAACATTCTGTATGAACACATCTGGAGGTTTCAGCAGTGGAGAGCTGCAGTTTTGTAGGCCAGCAGCTGTGCTACCAACAAACTTTGCAGCTATTGCAGTAATCAAACTTCTTCGCCCTTCCCTGCAAGAAACATCAAGAGAATGGAAAAATAAAACAGAACCAAAACAGAAAATGAGGACAAGAGAGTGCTTCAGGAATGATTTTTCCTAGAACGGTATAGCACCATTTCTGGCAGAAACCTGCACTGCTCACACAGTACAGCTGAGGACACTTGCACAAGGCAGGCACAATGGTGGCATTGGCAGTGACAGACCAAGGAGACCTCCATCAGCCACTCTACTTGCTCTCTGGCTGCCTCCATGGTTACAAAACTGTTGAGCATCCCAGTACAGCAGCCTAATAGCTGTGGCAATTGAGATACACATTTCTGTGAAAAAGGCCCTTTTAGTAACAGCTATTAAAGGCTGACACACGCCAAGAGCCCTTTGGTTGGCACAGCTATGCCAACAGTGACATCCACAGCTGTCCCTACATACACATCCCAAAATCACACCCAGAAAGAAGCATTTCCCTTCACTATGCACGGAGACTGAAAGCTGTGCTAAATTAGATGTTTGCCTAAAACATATGGTTTAGAGCAGCTCACAGTAACATCCTCAAGTATGCCCAACATTCTCTAACACAGCCTGACTTGCTTAACATAGTTAACACAATGTGTTTTCAAGGAGAAACTACCTTTACCACTACTATTACTATCACTAAGGTCTTTTGTGGAAATCTAGAATGCAAAGCAACCCAACCTCCCAAAAATAATGTTGAAGCAGCTTTCAAAACCATAGTGATGCATGCTGGAACACTGAACCACAGACAGCAAGTGCTGGTTAGAAGGTTTAAGGCTGCCAAAGCAACTTTTTCCATAGATGTTAAGGGTCCCAGAGAGCAGGGATATGTCGGCAAGGGCCAGACAGCAACAAGAGATACAATCACCTTCACGTGCCCCTTCTGGACACATGCCCTACCTATGCCCTTCAACTACTTGGCATGGTCTGCAAAGGGTACCAAAGCACTCTGCTCTGCAAGGTCACAGTCTTCCTATTTCATGCTATAAAAGAATGAGTTTTACTTTTATTAGTTTTTCTTTCGGTTCTGTTTTCCTTTCAGTTTCGTTTTCTTCTTGAGGGAAATCACTGGATGTAAACGCATTGAGAGCAAAATCAGCAACTGTTGAGAGGCTCAATCCGGGCAGAAATGGAAGGCTGTGTTTTGATGTGTAGGGTTCATTTTGTCCTGCAAGTACTTTCAGGAATTCCTGGATGCACAGGAGACAAGGTCACTCTTTAGGCCAGTGCACCAGCACAAGCCAGGGACTCAGGAAGATCTATTAAACAGGCTGTAACACACACAAAGATCAGTAAAATAGCAGAGGCCACCAGGACCGGCCACACTAACTTCAGTTTCTTCAGGCCTCATCACCAGCTTTGTTTTTCTGAGTCCAAGTGCTTCACCAGTGCGAACAGGCAGGGTGTAGTAACAAGTACCAAGGCACTCAGCAGCTCGTTGTACCCTTTCCTCACCTTGCCAGGCAGGAGGGCTGGAGGCCTCAAACAGCACAGGCTCACTCACATCAGCTCACAACACTGTTCCCCCACACTGCTGCTTTCACTGCCATGCAAAGGTGCTCCTGAAGGGTGTTAGAGTGGCAGACTGCCTCCAAAGTTTACTCCAGGGCCGATGAACCTTACAGCTCATAATAAGACATCAAGAGAAGTAACTGTAGATAGAATAGCAGCTTTCATGGATCACACCTTCCAACGACACTCAGCAATTCTGAAAACTATTTCTGCAGTTGCAGCCCCAGCCAGTTGTGTGGTTTCCTGGGTCACTGCAAGTCTTGATGTGCTGTTCTGAAGATCTCTTCAGCTTCCTGGATTGAGAGAGCCTGTTCTCTGCCATCTCCTTTATCAAAGAGAAGCCCTCCACTTTGGCTTCTCTGTTTTTTTTTTTTGTTTTTCACCTTTCAGCAACCCCTCCATGCCTGCACTACAAATGCATGTTTTTAAGAGGTTTTCACAAAGTCAAAAACATTTGCTTTTGTTCTTTCCACTTTGTCAGGCACAGAGCAGTTACCAGGAGGAGCCATGCAGGTCTAGCAACCTCAGGTTTCCTACAGGGCAAAAAAGTAACAACCAGTTATTATTTTATTCTTAAGACAGCAGAAGGAAACATAGCTCACAAGTTTGAAATGTCATCTCTCAAGTCTCTTCCCAATCTCTCGGGAGATGTGGCTTTGCCTGCCTCCATGAGGCAGACAAACAGTAAGTATTAGGGGCAAACCAAATACTATGTGGTACGTAGTGCTGCTCTTTATTGGAAAAACAGAGGCTGACATTTTGCATGACTGAAAAGCCACCATCAGCCATCGAGAAGCTGGGGGAAAGGCACCTTCTGTAATGTCATATTTTCTTCTGTATGTCCTGTAGACATACATTGTTCAGGTACTATTATGTTCTGTTGCCAATGTAGATCTAATACAAGTATCAGATTCACTAATAACCTTGTGTGCTATGGTTTTTGACCTGAAAGTTGATTACTGATGCAGTGTGCTGGCACCGAAGGGAAAACAAACACCCATTAAGATCAACATGATAATGAATTTGTGCTGATGAACGGAACTGTTTCCCTGACCAGCTGTCAAGGTGCACTTGATAAGCGAATCCTAAAGTGTTCCTCTGTAAAAAAAGCTCACCGTACGCACAGCAAAAGGACCTGAAGAAAACATGTATTAACGTAGCCAGGAGGTGGGCCACATGGACCAGGACAGAACTAGCAACTATTAAACAAACTGATTGCAGTGGGAGTTCCCATTTTAAGTAGGGATTGGAGTGGACCAATTCAACTGTGAGGACAGAAAAGATCAGGGGGGGAGTTGTCAGGGACGCACAAGTTAGCTACTGCATTTTTACCGTATGGGATTGCTGTTTTGAGCACACAGTGGGAGATTAACTTGGAAAGATGGAGCAGAGCTCACAGTGTTAGCTCTCACCCAAGATGGGGATAAATGAAAAGTCCAGGTAAAAGACAGCAGGTGTACAATGCTGTATAGAAAAGTAAATTGTAATGAGGGTCAAAAAAACGCTTACCTACTACCTTCACAGCACCTGCAGATTTCTAGGAATGGAAGACAGATTGACACCACAAATGGGAGCTTGTGGGAGAAAAGCACTCTTCTCTCTTTGCTGGAGTTTTCATCAAGTTCCTGGCTGTCAAGCATCAGTGATGCAGTCCTTGGCATCCTCCTTGGCCCTCTTCCACAGCAGCCACGTCCAAGACAAAGCACAGATCAATACTGGCATCCGGTATAAAAATCTTGTCCAGCTCATTAAGGCATGATCAATAGATACTACAGGTTTGATTTCTGCTCTTTACTATCTTACAAGACATCTTCGTAATATTTGATTTAATACAGTACCACATTGTAAAATATCCATTCAAAGAAAAGTTTCCATGTCCATAGACACAATTCCTCTTTCCTTTTCTCTGTGCATAGAGGGCAAGAAAGTCCAGGACTCTGGAACAACTTAAGGTGGCAGCATGAAGAGGCAGGATGACAGAAAACTAGGAGGAAACACCAGCTATGCTGACTTCTGGATCGCGTAATTGCAAGGGGACTGAATGAAGTTTTCAGGAGACTTTAGAGAGGGAGACAGCACCATAGTACACCAAACCCGTGGCAGCAAAAGGTACACAGTTAAAGAGATCAGCCAATTAGGAAAAAAATAGAAGACAGTGACAGAAGGCAGCTAATGTAGTCTGTGGCAGGCTCTGGTGCACACATATTACTTCAATGTACCTTCCTGCAGGATGGAAGTGAGAACTGGTTCTGACAAAAATAAGATCACAGTTTTGTCACTAGGATCCTAGAAAGGAGCTGCCCAAGATGAACAAGCCTTTTCTGCGTTGACTTAACCCTGTTTGCAAGAGCAAGGCACCCTTGTGACTGGGCTCTTGTGCTCAAAAGTTACAAGCTCTGACCTCCTTTTAAGCTTGTGGAGAAAGTCCCAGGAACTAGTACAACTGGCAGCAGAGATAACTACAGAGACCCAGCGCGTAGGGCAAACGTCAGCGGGACGTTGCTGACAACTCCAAACCCTGCGCTTCCTAAGGATGCTACAGAGGCTGCGGGCTGGCGTTCCCCGGGCAGCCGAGGCGGGGAAGGCTCAGGGCGGAGCAGCCTGCCAGCACCCTTCTGTCCCGGCCGGGGTACGGGACAACTTTACTGCGCCTCTCCCGGCCGCTTCCACACGGCACCGCTGGCACTGCCGCCCGTCCAGGTGATGCTGGGGCCGGGGGAGCGCTCAGGGGAGCGTCCCGTCCTGGCGGAGGCAGGTGGGCCCCAGCCTCTTGCTCTCCAGAGATGCGGGGAGCGGTCATGTTCGGGAGCAGCCCCCCGCGCACGGCCGACCGGCAGGGAGGAGAGCAGCGGGGGCTCGGAGGGGTGATGGCGCTCGCCGCCGCCCGCCCCCCCGCGCCGGGCCTACCTTACTGGTGAGGTCGATCTCGGGCTCGCCGTTGAGCGCCTCGCCGTCCTCGCCGCCGAAGGCTGCGCGGAGGGGACAGGCGGCCGCCGCCCCGTGAGGCCGTCTGCCCGGAGAGCCTGGCTCCGGAGCGAACATACAGGCTGGCACCGGGGAACCCCCTGGAACCGGGGATCTGCTCCGCTCCGCCGCCGCCATCTTCCCTTCCCTGCCCGGCTCTCCGCCCCGGCACCGCCCCCGGGCCCGCCAAGGCGGTGCCCACCAATCACCGGCGGCGCAGCGCCTAAATTTGCATGTTGCCATGGCGACAGAGGGTGGGGTAATGGTTATTCATAAGGGGAGACCACGCCCCCCAGAAGCGCGCGAAGCCAATGGGAAAAGCGCTGCCAGCTCGGCTTGCTGGCATACGTACACACACACAACAGAGCCCGCTCGACGTGTCCGGGGCCGGCTGTCCAATAGATGAGCTGGGCTTCGTGACAAACAACCTTGAAAGCCAATCGAATAAAGAGCTCAAAGGCCTGGGTGGGACTAAGTGCTGCAACAGAGCCCGCCCTCGTGGGCGGGCATTCTCTCGCGTTAACCAATGAGAAAGAGGAGAATTTTCACTGATAGTTGTGTCAGCCAATGGAACAGGGCAGGAGCGCGCCTGGTTGTCCACGAGCCGCGGAACGTGCTGTGTCGGCCCGCTGTGCCGCCAGCTCCCGGGGTTCGCCAAGGACCCTGCCGCCCCTCCGGCCCCAGGCTCCCGACAGAAAACCCCTACGCCTGCTCGCCATGCGACCCCACAATGTTCAGGCCGCCGGCGGAGGCCGCCAGGAAGGACGTCAACGCCAAAGAGGAAACCCTTCGGGCTGAGGGGGCAGGTGCCGCCTGCGGAGCGGCGGGGAAAGCTGCTTGTTCTGCTCCTCCGCCTGGCCACAGGCACCAACCTGTGGCACAGAAGGAAGCAGGGGGAAGATTTACGTTTGTTTGTTCAGGGGGCGGCCAGGCTGCTTTCGCTCGGGTCCTGAGTCCTTGCGCCGCTGACGCCGGGGAGGCGGGGCCGACGTCGGCGCGTGCGGGGGGCGGAGGGGCGCGCGCGCGCATGTGTGCGTGCGTNTCACGAGGAAGGGTTAGGCGGGGGCCTCTCCTCAGCGCGGTGGGCTGCGGGGGTCGCTGGGAGACGGCTCCCACCTGGT